>VANL01000195.1:0-53249 GCA_006352455.1 Brachionus sp. 'Tiscar'
AATTCTATCGATTGTCTTATCAAGTAAAATTTTTTTTTCTTTAATTCAAATTTAAAATTATTTTCTTAATTTTTTTTTCTAATTTCAGCTTTCCTCGGTCCAATTGTGCAAACCTATGGTCTTATCTTTTCAAGAATTCATGTCACACAGTCGCAAGGTGAGCCACCGAAACCAATCGGAGAACTATAAGCAAACACAATGCCAATATTTGAGCTTTGTAACATTTATTTTGCATGACATGAAGCTCTTTGATTCTTTTTTATTTTTCTAATAAAAACTTTATTCAATTTGTTTCTTTTTTTTGTTAAATAAATATGATTTCTCAGTCAAAAAAATTTTAGAGATTTTTTAACAACTCTTTAAATAAACCACAGGACTTTTTTTTGTGCTAAAATCTAAAATTAAAATCTTCAATTTTTATTTAATTAATTATTATTAATTTGCATGCTTAAATATTTGTTTTAGATGACTTTTTTCAAATTTTGACCATGCATTCTGACACGCAAATTTGACGTGTTCGTATACTGCCACGTGTTGACAGTTGCAGTACCAGAAATTTGAAAATGGTTGATGAACTTCAAGAAAGAAGAGAGGATGGAATAGGTGCGTTGAGGGGGGCTTTGTAACAAAGTAATGAAATTTTAAAATCAGTCTTTTAAAAAAAATAATCATTTTATTTACAAAATTTAAAACATAGTTGAGCAAAAAGTTAAATTCATTTGAAAAATTAAATGAAAAATTTAAAAATATCAGCAATTTTGTAAGCTACAATTTATTGTAATTTCGATGACTCAATATTCAACAGGCTTATTTTATTTAATCTTTCTTGACCTGTCCTGCTTTGAAGAAAATTTTTTATTCTTTTTAAATCAGAAAAAATTCTCTCTACCTCCGCATTTATAATTGGAAAAGTCTGAAAATGTTGGGAAACATTTCCAAGGACTATTCTTTTTTTTTTCGAAAATAAAGTTAATTTACTTTGTTTCATCTAATCAAACAAACACTTTAAACAAAACAGATTATTTTTTAGAAAAGAAAAAGTCTTATACTGCTATAAAGGAGATTCAATTTTAAGAAAAATGTTAAAATTTGATATACCCTGTGAAGACACATTCGTTAAGTCAAATATTTTGCCGAAACTTGTTGAAATGTTGCACAAACCCATTGAAGAAATGCTGAAAGAGGCTAAATCAATTTGTTTAATTACTGACTTGTGATCTAATAGCTAAAATGAAAATTATTAGAACAAGTTTTGGACCTAAATAAATAATATTAATTCAATTTTAATTTTTTTTTTTGTTTCAAAATTCACAATTCCCAAAAGAATACTAAATGATATGCCATACTCTAATTATAGTTTGGAAGCATGGCATCAGGCTGTCAAAAATGACATCAATAGTCATCCAGATGATATACAGATAGATTTATCATTTCATAAAAGAGCAACATTTAGCAGAATGCTGTATAGACCAAATAAAAGTTGGTGTTGAACTCAAAAGAGATCAAAGAGAGAAAAAGATAGACCAATAAATTAAAAATTAATTCTTAAAAAAAAAGCGTTCGGAAACCTTTAAAGAATCTTTATTAAAATTTTTAATATTTTTTTTTCAAATAAAATTTTATTTTAAAATAGCTTCCCAATCGTTAGTGCATATTCTAATTAAATCATAAATAAAAGTTGTCCTATTCCCCATTTTTAATTTTTTTTTTAATTTAAATTTGTTTCAATGTTAATTTTAAAAAAAATGAAAATAATAATACTTTAATTAATTAGTTTTAAAATAATTTAACAATTTTTTAAACAGAAAAAAAAATTTGAACAAGAACCAATCTTTTTTTCGAATTAAAAATCGGATATCCGATGCTTTGAATAATTTTTTACGTAATTTACTAAAAAATTAATTATAATAATAATATTGAGCTACAGCAGACTAACTGCGTGGCAAGGCAAAAAGTAGCCTCACTATGGTAGCTGCCGAAAAAAACTCCTCCGGTGTTTGTGTGTTAATAGGAAAAATTAATTATTTTAGTTTCATTTTGGATTAGCAACTTCAACTGGTAATTTGTTCCACTCGTTTACAGCTCGATTTTTCAAGAAGCTATCTCTATTTTTAATTCGTCAATGTTTTGTCAATCTTCTTGGATGTCCTAGGATTTTTCCAGCTGGACCATTAGATGAGAGTACATGACTTTTAATGTGCGCATTCTTTAATTATTTATTTGATTTGAGACTATGTTTGCCAACGAATGCGACAATTTACTTATTTATTCATCTCATTTAACTAAGATTACCTAAATATTAACTAAAATAGATAAAAATGGACAAAAGAAATAACTGATCTTTAAATATGGTAAATTTAATTTGTCTTTTGAAATATCAGACAAAGATTGAAAGAAAAATAGTTCTCATAACTAGAAGAATAGTGATCAAAATTATCAAGAGTGGATTTTAGAGCAGATAGGGTGAACTCGGTAAAAGCTAGAGAGAGCATGATTTTAAAATTCTCCCATCACGTCCAAGATCACAAATATTCACAATTATTATTTTAATAATCTTGAAATTAAAAGAACTCTCAAATTGTAAATTTACTTACATTAATTTCTTAGATTCTATAATCTGAATAAATAAAATACACGAGAAATTAAAAAAAAAACATGTTAATCGATAAATTTTTTAACAATTATTTTAAAATTCTTTTTTAGTTTTTATTTTACTCAAGAAATTAAAAAGTAATCCTTAATGTTTACCATATGTGACCACAAATATTAAATAAAAAAATTAAATTAATTTAAAATAATTTTGCTTGAATAAATTATATTTTCATTAAATATACTTGAGATTGTTGATCAGGGATTCAATATTCAGACTAAGAAAATGAAATTTTTTTTTTAAATTAAATTTTATTAAAATTGAAAAAAAGAATGAATTAATCAGTTTTAAAAAAAGAACTGATAATTCACTATTTTAGAAATGATAATTTTTTGATTATAGTTCTCCGATTGGTTTCGGCGGCTCACCTTGCGACTGTGTGACATGAATTCTTGAAAAGATAAGACCATAGGTTTGCATCATTGGACCGAGGAAAGCTGAAATTAGAAAAAAAATTAAGAAAATAATTTTAAATTTGAATTAAAGAAAAAAAAATTTTACTTGATAAGACAATCGATAGAATTTTCTTAACTGGATGCAATACAATGTGTAATAATCGCATTACAGGTGTAACAAACCAGACAATGGCATATGATACACAGGCAAAAACACAACCCCAGTACAAGGCAACAAAAATACCAGTGAAGATTGTCAAAATCTTGTAGCAAAGATTTTTACCGCATTTGAAACACTTGTGCGAGTTTCTCCACACACAATCAATGGTGTGAGTGCCTTCTGGTTCAGCTAGAACGTCATCGAACTCAACTTGTAAAAAGTTGTTCAAGTTTTGGGGGTCACGGTTAATCAAATCGATTTCGGCCATTTTTTAAAAGATAAGTATTTTCTAAAATATTTAAATTTTTGCTACTTTTTTTTCTGTAAATAATTTAAATCGTTGTTTTATTTATATAGCATATTCTTAATTGTTTATTGTATACAAAAACTGTTTATTTCGTTGGTTTCTGCTACTATGGTACCTATTATTTTCGATTATTTGTTGCTCTTGTATTGTGCACAAGCACCTCACATTATGTTCCTAAGTTTTTTATTTCTAATTTGAATTAAATCTCTTTATTTTTTAATTATTTTGAGCAAAATGCCACCATATATTGTTTATTTAATTGTTGCTAATTTAAATTTTGAATTTTACTATAATTTGCACTTAAGCATGTTAAAATAAATTTAAGATTGAATTTTTTTATTTTTTTTTTTTTATTGTTAATCAAAAATTTAATTTTTTCTTAAGGGTTAAACAAATAAATTAAATTTTGCAAATGGATTTTTTAGTTTTTTTTCAAGATCAGTTGAATATATTTATAATTTAAATCATTTAAAACTAAAATTTGATGATAATTTTTTAACATTTGAATTATCGATTTATTTTATTTAATTGCTATGAATGGGATAAAATTTTTATTAAAACATTTAATATGATTTCAAAAGAGCAAGTTACATATTTCATATAAATATTTAATTTAAGATTGCGAATAAAAACTGTTTCACAAATTGTAAAAATATCAAAATTTAACTAAAATAAAAATATTGCATGAAAGTATGAGACTAGTCTTAACGTCACTTTACAATTATTTTGATCATGTTGTATCCTTTTATAAATTAAGTTATTAAATTATGAAAAAAGCTTGAGGACCAACTTTTAATCTCTTTAAAATAAAACAAACTCTTAAAAGAAATTAATGAGAATTTAAAATAATATTAAATTTCAACAATTTTTTTTAATAAATTAAAATTAATATATTAGAATATATCTTGAGAAACTTATACATTTTTAAATACCAAGTGTTTGATTAAATTTTTAATTTAAATTTCTATTAAAAGAATTTTTTTTAAATCAAGTTCTAGTCTAGTACTTTCAATTTCAAGGTTAATCAACAGGCTAGTGCCCTTATCGTAGTCGACTGATTAACACTTCATTTATTTAATTTAATAAAAATTTTAATAATTAAAAACATAATTTTATAAATATAAAATTAACTGTTATTTTGAAAACAAAAAAACATTGATTCATATCAAATTTTTATTGTTAATTTTATATTTCTGAAATTAACGATCAAGAAATATTCATTTCTAAAATAAAATATTTTGATTGAACCGGTTTTCAATTCCTAAAACCAACGGTTCATAAAATGAGCTTCATTTGCCGGATCACCCTCAAGATTCATTGATGATGAATAGCAGTTTTCGAAAATCCTCTTTTTGTAAATTAATACACCCAGTGTAAAAGTCTTATGCATATTAATTCTCCACTCTTTAGTAACCAAAGTAACAAATTTTATTATAAAATTGGTTACTTTGAATATTATAAGTTGTAATATTCTAAATAATAGAACTTTTTAGCAAAAAAAATTTGATAAATTTTATATTTTTTTCCATAATCATTTTTTGATTGTTGAAATTAAATTAAGGCTAGAAATTAATTTTGTATCTAAATAAGTGATTCTACTATCTAAAAAATAAAAAATTAAAAAATTTAAAAGTATCTAATTTATTTTATTAATATATTTTTTAAATAATTTTAGTATCAAAAAATTAAAAATAAATAAAACATTTTTATAACATTAATTATTTTAGACAGAATATCAGAAAATCTTTAAGTAACTTTGATAATATTTCTGAAGTATCTATTCACTTGAATAGTCTTAATCATTCACAGGATGATTTAAAATTTTTTATTTTTAAATCAAATTTACATGATAAATTAAAAAAACTATCAACAGAAACTGAGTTGATAAATATTTTTCTAAAATTGTAATATTGATACATTAAAAATTGAACATGTCTGTCGGCATATACATTTTGTCTCAGATGACACCATAAATTAAAAGAGTATTCGTTTAGAAGCTCTAAGTCAATGCTTTTTTTATTTACTAAAATATTTGACAAAAAAAAATAATAATTTTCTAATTTTTTTTCTTAAATTTGAAATATTGATTTATTAAAAGTTCTCAGAATTATAAAAGTTAATCACTAAATATTTGAATAATCAAAATAAAAATTTGTAGATAATTTTTTTAAGAAAAAAATTTTTTTTTTATTTTTCGTGTTGATTCAGAAAATAAAAATAAACAAAAAATTTTCATATTTTTAATCGCGGATAAAAGGATACCTAAAAAATGCACACCTGTGTGTATTTAAAAAAATAGCATTCTGGTTGAATTCAGTTATATGTCAAAATATTCGTCTTTTTCTGTTCCTTTTAATTCGAGTAATAATTTTGGTTTTTCTTATTTCGTTAGAAGCTTAAATTTTCCAAAAAAAAAAACATATTTAAAATTAAAACACCCGGGTGTATTTTTAAAAGTAAGCATTAACACCCACCAAATTATTTTTAATTTGAATTAAGCATCAAGGGTCGGCCCAATAATTAAAGTCAAATTAGTTTCATTCTTTAAAAAAAACTTATAAATAAATGAATATACCCAAAATTTTTTGGCATTGAACACCCCCCTGTTTTATTATTAAAAAGGGCCAAAAAATTCCATATTTTTCGTCTTTCAAAACACAAAAAAAATTAATGAATTTTAGGTAAAAATTCGTTAAGAGCTATTTTTTTAGAGTAAAAGACCGTATAGCCGAGTAGTTTCGACTGGGGATTTAATAATTAAGGCTTAGATGATCAACTCGATGCAGTCACCTCTGTGTCAGATCGGAGTCTTCCCTCAAAAAGGTATTTAGAAAGGAGATGAGCTCCCCCATATGCTCGACAAGGAGCGAACAAGGTTTAAAAAAAAAAAATTTAATAATGTCTTTTTAATGTTCGGACCACTTTCCGTCGTTTTTTTATTATTATTTCGATCACCTAAACAATTTAAAATTTTATTCCTAATTCTTAATCTTAATAAAATTAGAATAAAAGAAATAACTTTTTTTTAAGTTATTTACTTTATTTTTCATTTTTTTACTCTAAAAAAATAGCTATTAACGAATTTTTAACTAAAATTCAGAATTTTTTTTTTTTGCGTTTTGAAAGTGAAAAGAAAAATTTCAATTTTTTATTAAAAAAAACGAAAAATGGCATTTTTTTTGGCCCTTTTATGTTTCACATAATATTAATGTATACTATATAAAAAAATTATTAACTAATAGAATTAATAGACAAATTCATATAGAAAATATTAAAATCCTAGATAATTGAATAGTTACTGAATATTTTATTTGATTATTAATTTATTTATTTATTTATTAAACTCGATCAAATAGAGATTATAAATCCACTTCAAATT
Source organism: Brachionus sp. 'Tiscar' (assembly GCA_006352455.1). Classification (NCBI taxonomy): domain Eukaryota; kingdom Metazoa; phylum Rotifera; class Eurotatoria; order Ploima; family Brachionidae; genus Brachionus; species Brachionus sp. 'Tiscar'. Next base: position 6,892 of record VANL01000195.1, read on the forward strand.
CTCTTAGCTTTACTTTACTTTACTTGTTACTTACTAAAACAATTGAAAATGACGTATCCCGACACCGACTCTTCGAATACGACTAGTTCCGAGAACACCGGACCTAGCAGTGAAAAAACATACGAAGCGATGAAGATGAAGACTATCTAGATATACCGGTAAATAAGCAAACAAATATAAATCATTTATGAAAACGAAGAGGAAGAAGAAATAGACCACTTTTAATTAAGAATTATTGCTGGTGTAACAACAACTTGACCCAAAAGTGGTCTTGGTAGACCAAAAAAAAGTGTCAACGATGTTCAAATGATTCGATGATTTTTATTTTCTTGTCTATCAAATAATTTATTTATCTAGTAAAAAATATTTTTATATAATGTTTTGTCTATTTATCGGTGGCGTCCTAAATTGAAACACTTAAAATAAAACTCCAAAATTTCAACATCATTAAACGAAATTTTCCTAATTTTATACATCCTAAAAACACAATTCGAAAATAAAACAAATGAGTCCTAGATTTAAACAGTCTAAAATATATATGATTTATAAATTCTAATACTCTAAAATATTTCAGTTCTAAAAATAATCAATAATTAAAATAATAATAAAAATTTATTCCAAAAAAAATTCGAATAAAATTAATTAAATAGTTAGAAAAATAATTTAATAAATTAATGAATTAAACTAAATTGTGTAAAAAATTGTAATTATGTTTTCCTTAAGATCATTTATTAAATATGATTATTGAATCTCTCTATTTAAAGCCTTTGTTTTTCTTGGTCTCACCTCTTCTCTTCTGAACTTAATACTTTCAAAATCCATCGCTACATTTGACTCTATTGTCTTAAACAATTTGAATAGCTTGTAAATATTTGGATGCTATGCACCTAAATGCACTTTGGATCAGTGTACTCATGAATAGGACTCTCTCTAAATAATAAACACTTTTTAAGATCTTTCGACAAAATGTATATATCAATCCATTTCGTGAAAAATTTTTCGACTTAAGATCATAATGGATATTTTCGGTTTTACAAAATCCATTTTCAAAAAATGAGAAATTGTTATCAAATCACATATTTGAAGATAAATTTTCATAAATAACTAACACAAGATTGACTGGAACAAGACATAGAATCCATATCCATATCATGGTTAAATCTTTGAGAAGAACAAAACTCGTCAAGGCTTTAGCCAAATTGTTCCATTTATTTTTTAAAATCAAAAAAATAAATAAAAGGAACTTAAATATAGCTGTTTCAATTAAGAATGCATAAAATTAGGACTATTGCAAATTTAGAATGTTTAAAGTTAAAGTGTACAAATTTAGAATTTAAATTTTAGTCTTAAATACGATTCAAGATTCTGTTTCAAGTATTGATGACGAAGCGTCACCACACAAAAAAAACAGACATGAAACAAAAAAGCGAGACACCTCAGTTCTTTTTAAAAAATAAAATATTTTTCTAATAAAATAATTTCTTTTTGTATCTGGAAGATTAAAAATTTACTAATTCTATCATTTTTTTTTTTATAATTTGCATTTAATTTGTAAATAAAAAACGACAGATGGTTTTTTTCATTGTGAATGTTATTCTGTCATTTAAAATAAAAAGACAAGCTTTATCTGTTTAAGATATTTGCTAATAACTCTATTTGCATAATTTATCATAAATTAGAATAATTGCACAAAAACTTGAAAATCACAGTGAAAATATCTAATTAAGCAAAAAATTTCTTTTTTAGAAAATATTATAATAAGGAACGAATGTTTATATGATTGTGGAGAAGAAAAAAAAATATATAGGAAAAAAATTAAAACCGAATATAAAATACTCAGTGTCTGCTTTTATTATTTAAGCTGTTTTAATTTTACATAATTAAGCTAAGCTTATTGAATGCCGAATATAATGGACGGCTCGTCGACCCTAGAAGGCCCCAGCGTAGCCGAAGAAGCATCCATTGACTCGAACGCTTCGATTCAAACAAATCAAACAGTATCGCCTCGTTCGGGCCAGCAGCTCGGCTTCTGCTATTCTTGCAATCGTAATTCGCTTATTGACACGTCAAACTATAGCTGTGCGTCTTGTTCTAGCGGGTTTGTCGAGCTGCTAGTCGAAGATGGCGCGAGCGCACGCAATCGCCCGCCCACTAGTTCCGATCAAGAATCCATATTTGAAAGACCATTTCTAAGACTGATTAATTTAAGCCGCACCGACTCGGCAAATAGACTCTCGAATCTATTCACTGGTCTGAATGAAAATCCGACTCTGGACCCGTCCAGCGCTGCCGGTTCAAGCACACAAGAGTCTTTTTTTAGCCGATTTAGGTCGGTGAGAGACCGAGGCCAAACTGGATTTAGATTTAGAAATCAAACAGAGGCCGACCCTGACGACGAAAGCTCAAGATCGTCTTCTTCATCGTCTAGGCGCAGGTCGCGCAGTCCGCCTATTTTAGCTCGAACTAGCTCGCGACCTTTTTCTCGAACACGATTTCTCAGTTTGCTAGACGACGACAGCAACATGTTTATTGACTATGGCGCCGTTGTAATTACAACTGTACAAATAAATAAATTATTTAAAATTAACTAAATTAATTTTTATTCATAAAAGCTTATTAATCAATTGAGAAATCGTGGTGCTGCACCAGCATCCGAATCGCAGATACAAAATTTGCCTGTTGTTTTAGTCGATCAAAAATTAGTTGGTTAGTAAATTGATTAAATTTTTTTTAAATGACAAAATTTAAAATTTTAATCAGATGAAAGTTCACAATGTGCTGTTTGTATGGATGACTTTACGCTTAATGAACATGTCAAAAAGCTACCTTGCAAACATCTGTTTCATGATTCATGTATTGCCACATGGTTAAAATTGGTAAGTAACAAAAAACTTTTTTTCTTGTTTTTATGGAAAAAATTCAAAGGCTATTGACTCTTTTAATACGCTGTCAGATTTATTTATTTGAAAATAAAAAAGAAAAAAAACAGTTAAAAAGATAAAGTTAAAAAAGTATATTTTAAATACTAAGACAAAAATAAATTCGATATATAAAATAAAAATTTAGATGTTTCTTTTTTTTTTACAATATTAAAATTAGATCAAAAAATTTAATTTTAATTTTTTTTTTTGTATCGAGCTAGAGCTCCTTCAAAATAGATTTGAAAAAAAATGAATATAAATAAAAAGTTAAATAGAGTTAATAAAATAAGATGAAATAAAAATATGGTAAATCAGCTAAAAAAAAAATATTTAAAGTTTAAAAGACATATATTGAAATAGGTTGCTAGATGTGACACATGTTTACATAGATCAAGTTTCAGGAAAAAAAGAGGAAATAGTAAGGAAGCAATTACACAATGGGAGTAGGGCATTCAATATATCTTGATTCGAAACTTTCTTTGTATTCCTTCACCAGTCTTACAACCAATGGAATAGAATGACCTGTCCCAACATATCTCTTACTCAACTCAAAAAGCCGATTCGAGACTGTTAGTAATTTAAGTTTATTAAAAGCCTCATGATACAAAATGTTGGAGAGAGTATCATATTTTAACTTAATGATAGATCTGACTGTTGTATTCTGAATTGCTTGTAGTTTTTTGATATTATTTTCTGAAAATGAATTCAAGCAAGGAAAAGAATAGTCGATCCGACTAAAGATTTATATAAATTTCCTAGTGTGTATTGAGTAAGACCCCATTTTTTATTTGACAATATCTTAGTAATATTTAACCTTTTATTGCAGCGTTCTTTGATTTCGTCTACCAGTATATTAAAGTTTAAATTAGAATCAAATTTAATATCAAGAAACTTTATTTATTTTTGGCTAACCATTCCGTTTCCATAAATTTTTAAGTTTAGATTATCACTCTCTTTTTTGTATTTAGAAAAGACTACTGAACACGTCTTTTCAACTGATATCTTCATTGTATTTATTTATCTTATTTTCAAGGTTCTCCTTTTTGTTATAAATGAAGAATGTACTTAGATCATCTGCGAAAAGCAGAGAGTATATACTAAATAAAAGATGTCTAATTACTGAGCCTTGAGGGACACCTGCAGTTATTTGGTACTCTTCGCTTAAGTGGTCATTCACATTTACCTTAAATGCCCTAGAGTCTAAAAAGTATCTAACCCAGTTAGTCAAGTAATGCGGTGGATTCATTTTAATCAATTTAAAAAGTAAACCTTCATGCCAAACCCTATCAAAAGCTTTAGAAATATCAAAAAACAGACCGCAAGCTCTTTTTTTCTATTAAATGATTCCACAATTTTTTGAATTAAAAAGAAAAGATTATCTGATGTTCCCCTGTGTTTTCTAAATCCAGATTGCTCCTGAATAAGAAGTGAATTTTGTTCCGTGATCGTTCATTTCCTAACCAGTTTTTACTCTTTTAATTGCTTTTGACATTGATTCGGTTAAACTTGCATATTTTCTTGAAATTTCAATTAAGTAATCATCTTAATAACAAAATAAAGCATCCTTTTTATGTTCTATTCTTTTTGATTAAAATCCTTTGTGGGTAAATAAAAAATTTTGCTTACAGCTAAAGCTTCAAATTTTAAGTCAAAACTTGTTCTCAAAATTGTATTAACTGCTACAAAATGTAATTCAGCAGCCGCCATAGTGTGTCTAAGCATACTTGCAGTGTACATGGTCATTGTTGTGGCTTAATATATTATTATTATTATTTGCAGAGGGAAATTATGGATAATACAAGTTTTATATCAGTTGATGCGTTTTTCAGAACAAATTTTGGACTTAAATTAAAAAGAGTAATTTAAATTTTTCAAATAAACATGTTTTTGATACAATGTTAATTCAACAGCATAAGAATACTACAAATAATAATAAAAATTAAATATTTTAGAACTCAAATGCTGATAGGAAGATGAGGTTGAACTTTTTCAGGAAAAATGTATTTTTTACAATTTTGAACATGGATTTTAATATCTAAATATTTATTATTTTTATTGAGAAAATATTAATAGAAAATTGTCTCTACATCAGAATTCTTGTCATTGCTTCACCGGCTGTAATCTAAAAATTGAATTAAAAAACCACATAAGAGAAAACTTGTGTAATGGAACTTTACTGATATGTAAAAGCACATATAAAAATTTAAATCTTAAATATTATTTTAAATGCTGATCATAAAATAAGATTTCTACTTATTGTATTTATCTTTTTAACTTTTATGACTTTTATCTTTTATGCATATTTAGCTTTTTTTTTTTGAGTCAACCAAAAGTATTTAGATAAATAAATCCTAAACGGCGCAATGAATTTCAGATAAATTAATTTTTTTATGTAAAATTTAAATTAGATTTCATGGTATACTTTGGCAAATTAGTGAAATCTTTGAGGCCATCCAGACGAAATTTTTTTTTTTTAATTTCCAAAACTTATATTTCAGTATTTTTAAAAATATTTATGACTAGCTTCAATTTCAATTTAACAAAAATGGTAGAATTTTTGTTAATCTCACTTATATAGAAATTCTTTTATTTAGCAAAAATATTTTTTTTCAGTAGCTAAATTATTTATTTCAAGTAGATAAAGAAAAGTAGCAAAAATATACAAAAAGGAGCTATTATATTTTTACCAAGTAGCTAATAAAAAATAAACAAAATTGAAAAAAAAATAAAAAATTAAAAAAGATTTTTAGGTCTACCACGTTTTGGTGATTAAATATTAGTATTACTTTGTTTAGGCTTTCGACCTCTTTATTTTGGCTTATTTACATTTGGTATCGCGGTAGACTCTGATGATGTGGTTGCAGGTGTCGTTATTAGACTTGGGCCAAAAGCATTAGTATTAAGAGGGTCATTAGAATTTCTTTGAAGTGCTGGTAAAGCTTTTTTACGTCTGCCCCTTTTAGCGTTTTTTTCAATTCTAAAATCATGTGTAGGAAATTCTGTTAAAGACAAGTTATAAGCTATTCCAATAACATGCTTACAGATGAAATGGTTTGCCCAATACTTACAATAACAAACACTCATTTTTCATGCATCCATATTAATTCAGTTGATTCAGTTGATGATACGATATAAAAAGTGCGAGAATCGTGATTTATTTTAACAATACGTTTATTCAACTTAGCCCATTCAAAGCCAAAAGTCCATCCGTGTGTTGATATTTTAGGTTTTATATTGAATGGCTTACATGTATCAAAATTTGAATTTTGATAGCTACTTTTTGAAAAATAATTTAGCTACTGAAAAAAAATATTCTAGCAAGTCAATAAAATATAAGCCATTAAAATCTAAAATAAAATTCATCTAAAAAAATTCTGCAAATTAGTGCAACAAACTTTTTTTTCTTTTTTTTCAGGTAAACCAAATCAATAATCAATTTAAATCTTATTGATGTTTTATTTCTTGTCTTTTATTTACATCAGAAAAATTATTTTATATAAAAAAGATGCAACAAACTTCGTTGCACAAAAAATTGCAGTATTTTTTTTAAATTTCTATTTATCAATAAAGGGAGAAATTTTGTTCTAGAAATTCACAATACCTTTTTTGATTTTGCACTAACAACATCAATTGCTAGTTTGTTCCACGCGTTAACCACTCTATTTGAAAATAATCATTTCCTGTGTTTTGTACTTGAATATTGAATTTTTTATAACATTCTATTTAATTTAAAAAAAAAGAAAAAAAAATTTTTTTAGATTTTATTTGAAAAATAAAAAAATTGAACTCTTGTCAATTAGAATAATTTTTTTATCATTAAAGCACGCCACTTGTCCAGTATGTCGCAACAACATAAATGGCGAAGATTCGACCAGTTCGTCAAACTCCTCGAATCTTCTGAATGATCACGATCCAGCATTTTTCAACATAATTCCGTTTAATACAGACGAAGCGATCACAATTTCAGGCTCAACGCCATCAGGTTCATCAAACAATGCTCAAGCAAACGTGCCGAGAAGAAACGGACCGACAACACGAAATCAAAGCTTGTACAGAATACACATAAGACCTCACTTGAACACACGAGTCTCCGAAATGACCGAGTCAAATAACGAAGAGGCCGAGCCTCGTTTGAGATCTGGCATCCGAATCAGGACACGTTTAACAAATGACACACCAGCTGAATCCAGTGAAACCAGTCGAAGGTCTAGCAGGCTGAACATCGGCCAAATGGTACATCAATTCGTCGGCCGCCATCCAAATGACAATGCCGTTCCGGATAGAGATCGCAATATTGACCCTTCGATCCGGGTTACTACTCGTCTAGCTCAGTCAAGCCATCCGAATCAACGATCTCGCTACTCTAATATCATGAATTTTTTGATCAATCAAATTCAAGAGAGAACTAGTAATGTAAATAGAAATGAAGAAAACTTCATGGACGATGATGTAATTGAAATCGAACAGCAGAATAATCAAAGCACCGATGCAGACGAGACGAATCAGGCGCCCAGTGATGAAGATTTGCCTAATGCCAAAAGAAGAAGAGTTTAATTATTGATTATTTATTTTTTTTAAAGAAAAAAAAAGCAAAATTCGAATTATCTAAATCGAAGATTTTATTTTTTTTTAAATTGGTCCGAATAGTTTGGAGACTATAAGTAAAATGAGAAAGCACTACCAGAGACTGAATAATTATAATTTTATAGATTTTTTTTTTGAATATTTCTTTTTTCAAAGTTAATTGTTTAAAAAAATACAAAAAAATTATTTAAATCTTTTTAATAGAAAATTATTAACAACAAATAGAACTTAAAAAAAGCAAAAAAAGAGATAAATTTTTTATGTTAAAAACCTAAAATTTGATTATAAATAATAAATTAGATTTTTAATCAGATAAATTTAAAATGTTTTAAGTTGATCAATTGTTGCAACAAAAAAAACAAAAAAAAAAGAAAAGAAAAAATTCATACATATATTTTTTAATTTAAATCTAGCCAAAACAAAATTTTAAAAAGTAAAAATAAAAGTGAAATTTTATTTATATCTATTTTTTTTAATTTTAAGATTTTTTTGTTTACTCATATTTTATTAAAAATTATCTTATTTTTAATTTAAAATTCACATAAATAAATTTTAGAATTTATCCAAAGTTAAGAATGTTTGTCATTTTATCTTTTATTTTCAAAAATAGAATATTTTTTTTTACTAACAGAGATAATTTGGTTCTATATAATGCTCAATTATAATAAAATAGATCCGCAAAATACTTTGAAATTTTCTGCATTTTGCATGCCATCGAAAAGTATTCTAATCAACAGTGCAATTACATAGCAGAGTTTTTGCAGACATATATTTTTGGATTAAGCAAAGTTGCTTAAACGTTTAGTATTTTTCAGAACTGAATTATTCCTTAAAGTAAAAAAGTTATTTAAATTTTCTGAATTGAAATGAACTTTACAATCCCAAAATAGAATAAAAAATGTCAAAAATTTAGGTATTGTGAATTTCTAGAACAAAAATTCTCCCTAAATTGATTAATAAAAATTTAAAATAATAAAATAATTTAAAAAAAATAATGCAACTTTGAGGAACAAAGTTTATTGCATCTTTTTTGCCTAAAATAAAAACTTTATTCTCTTTTTTTTTAGGTAAACCAAATCAATAATCAATTTAAATCTTAGTGATGCTTTATTTTTTGTCTTTTATTTACAGAAGAAAAATTATATTAGGTAAAAAAGATGCAATAAACTTTGTTCCTCAAAGTTGCATTATTTTTTTAATTTATTTTTAAATTCACAATACCAAAATTTACATATAAACTTGTGTCACAACTTATTATCTGACTCTCAGCATGGTTTTTTGCCTCAGAGATCTTTCTCTACGAACATATTAGTCTCAGTAAAGGATTTGCTATTGACATTTTCTACACCGATTTTTCGAAAGCTTTTGACAGGGTTACACACAGAAAGTTAATTTTTAAACTCAAAGCTTATGGTTTTACTGGATTAATAATAGACTGAATAGTAGATTTTCTTTCAAATAGAAAGCAGAGAGTTGTATTAGTCTCATCATTGTCTAAATGGTTGGAAGTTACTAGTGGAGTCCCACAAGGGTCAGTCTTAGGACCGCTTTTTTTCTTGATATTTATTAATGATATTTATTATTTATTTCATTTAATTTTGCGCCAATTCTGGCGATGTATAAAAATTAAAAATGTAAAAAGTAAAATTTAAGACAGCAAATAATGATACAATTTTGTAAATAAAAATGAAAAGTTAAATTAGTTTCAATTAAAAGAATAATTTATAGATTGTACATACAAGTTTTAATTTTTGCATAATAAACATAAAAGTATAAAATATTTTAATCTTTTAATCAATTATTCATTTTATTTATATATGAAAAATATGCTGATGATACAAAAATATTATCAATTGTAAATGATGTAAAAGACAACATTTTATTTCAAAAAGATATAGATCATATTTCAAGCTGGTCTCTCACCTGATCTCTTGATTTAAACATTCAAAAATGTCTTGTAATGCATATTGATTCAAAAAATCCAAAATGTGGTTACACGATTTTTAATAAATATGGAACTATAAAACATTCTAAAACGTCTCTAGAAAAGGATTTAGGTATCTATATTCTTAAATATTTAAGATGATCTTAAATAGGCAAACCGAATATTAGGAATGATAACAGAGAATTTCAAATATTTAAATACAGACTCTTTGAGAATGGGCTTTGTGAATTTGGAAAAAAAAAACAAGAACAAAAATTTTAAATTGTAATAACTTTTTTTCCTTTGGTCTAAAACTGGTTCCACAAAATGTATCATGTGATACATAGCATGTATCACCCATATTTAATCTATTTTTTAATGCATTACTATTTTGCAGATTAGCAAAAACTATGCAAATCTGCAAAATAGTATATGCATTAAAAAATCATTAAAATTTAATTGCAGAGATTAAATTTTAGGTGATACATGTTATGTATCGAATGATACATTCTGTAGAACCAGTTTTAGACCTAATGAAAAAAAGCTATTACAATTTAAAATTTTTGTATTTGTTTTTTGTTCCAAAATTCACAATGCCTTGAAAATGTTATATACAGGGCTTATGCGGCCACACTTAGAGTTTGCAGTAAGTTCTTGCGGCTCATATTTAGAAAAAGAAACCGTTCAAATTGAAAAAATTCAGAGAAGAGCAACAAAAATTCCTTTCCTTCGAAATTACGAATATGACAAAAGACTTGAGTTGTTAGAGTTAACTGACCTCAAAGTAAGAAGAATGAGGGGTGATTTAATTCAGATCTATAAAATCATTAATGGATATGAAAGTGTAAAACTTATTAATGGCATTAACCTTTCTCCAAATCAAGTATACAATTTGAGGAAACACACAAAATGCATGGTAAGAGACGATGTCAAAAATTGTATGCATCGTTATCATTTTCTGACAAATCGTGTGGTTAAAATTTGGAATAGACTGTCTGAAGAAAAAGTTAGTTCTAAAACAAAGAATATTTTTAAAACTGAACTGGACATATGGTTTAAAAAATTTACATTTACTGCTATAGCTTGTAAAAGCTTTACCCTTTTTGGGTCGCAGTATTTTTTACAACTACTACTACTAAAATAAATAGAATTTAAATAATAATAATTTAAGCATTTTAGAATTATGACTACTAGCTTATGAATTTTTGATTCAATGAAATTTGTTTCTCTTGTTTAACACTAGAAAGCCTGGCTTATTTATTACAAAAATTTTAAATTAAAATTTCAAGAATAATAAATAAAATTTTTTTAAAAATTAAAGATTTTTTTATTTTTACAAATTTATTTTTAGTTTCTTTGAGTAATTTCTTAAAAAATTATATCTTTGAGATAATATTCAAGTTTAAATTTATCAAAAAGGTGTCTAAAAAACCCCTCTAGTGTTAAGTCTGATTTATGACTTAAGCTTCCATTCCATAAAGAAGCACTGGTTTTGCACACGTTTGATACATTTCGTATTTCAGAGTAAATAATGGCGCTTTATCAGAATCGAATTATTGTATTGTGAATTTCAAAAAACAAATTGAACAAAATTTTTTTCTATTTTGATAAATAAAAAATTTTTTAAAATAAATATTTTTAAATAAATAGTGCAATATACTTTGTTACACCTATTTTACCAAAATAATTTTTTTGATGTAAGTAAAAGACAAAAAATAAAACTTCAATAAGATTTAAATTCATTATTGATTTTTTTTACCTAAAAAAAAAAGAAAATAAAGTTTTAATTTTGGATGAAAAAGATGCAACAAAGTATGTTGCAGTATGTTGAAGTATTTTTATAAAAATATTTTATTTTAGTAATTTTTATACCTATTTTTTTTAAATTCAAAAAATCGCTTCGACGGTTATCCCAACAAGTACTTCAATGAATCGAGAAAACCAATTTTGACAAGTGCGAACAGTCAGAGCGTTATCTTGATATTCCAAACAAATTGATTTGGTAGCCTCCATCTCATTTTTTCGTCATGCATTTTTAATAATTCATACATCATTTCAACGAATTACTAATGTTAAAATTTGTTCTGCTGCTGTTTCTAGATTTCTTACTTGTGGTTCTTGTAAATGTTTTGTTAAAATTTTTTTATTTTCTTTTTATTTTAATTAAGTGAAAATAGAATAAATTTTTTGTAAAACGTAAATGCATCTAAATTTTATTTATAGAATCTAAATAAACTATTAAAATTTTATTCGAACAAAAAATTTAATATGGCAGATAATATTGACACATTTGAATATTGAAGACTAATTTCTTTGTTTAAAGCATTTAAATCATTACAAAATGATTTGTTGCATGTTGTATAGTTTTTGCCAAACATTATTTTATAGTCGACTAGAGGAAAATGACATTGTTGAATAAAACCATAACGACTTTTGCCAACAAAGCATCCATTTTCACATCTTACTGCTTTTTTTCCCATTTGACCTTCTTTGCAATACAAACAAAAATAGCAATTATTGCTGGTTGGCTCAAATAAATTTGTGTTCAGAACATTGCAAAAATCTCTTTGGCAATATTTGTAATTTTTTCCATAGGTTTTTCTATTTTTTATTGAATCCGAATAGCATTGCTGATCAAAACCAAGTTCTCCTTTTGCAATAACGCATCCATTCTCACATTTGACTATTTTATTTCCTAATTGATCTTCTGAGCAATTGATACAGTGATAGCAATTAGAAGCCAAAGCTCCTTTAACTATCAAACAGGCATAAATAATCACTAATTTATGTATCATATTTATAAGCTTTAAAAAAAAATTATTTCTCTAAAAACAAATATTTATACTGTTCTCTTTAAACCTTTAAGTCTTAAAATTTTATCCAAAAAATTGTTTATTATAACAAATATTTATTAAAAGTTTTGTTTTATTCAACTTTGTAAGAATAAAACCGATCTAAAACATTTAGTTCAATACAATAACTTCTTGGATAATTGGGATTCTTGAAACATCTGATATTTCCTTTAATCACTTGATCCTTTTTAGCACTTATGGGCTCTTCGAATTGAAACAATGTTTGCTGCCAATGGGTTTCTTTGTGGAATGGAGATGTTGAAAATGAACTCTTGAACAAATATTATATTAATTTAAAAAAAGGGGAAAATTTTTTTTTCAAATACTTTGCTAGTTAAAGATGAATGATTGAAAAATGTGTCAAAACTGGATCCGATGCCAGTCAAGTCGCAGTCTTGATTTATTTTTATTTCAAACTTTGTGGAAAATTCTTTTATATCATTTACGGTTATTTTCATACAATCAAGTTCTTTAAACACAAACAAATTACTGACTACTTTTTCTTTGTCTATAATTTGTATTTGAGCATCCTTGCACACAGTTCTTTTCATACTGTTCATTTTAAAACCGTAAACATCGGACCAAAATTTGATAGTGCGATCATAAGTCTCCGGGTCGCTTACACCAAATAAATGCATTTCAAACAAATTAGGCAAAACAATGCCGGTTTCTTTATTCAAGTATTTATCTCTGGCGAAAAGTACCGAGTCCAGCATTGACTCGAATAACAAAAAATATCCCATCCATTCTGAAATTATTATGTCCACTTTGTCTATTGGAAGTTTAACTTGTTCCATTTTGTCTTTCAAAAACACTATTTTATCTTGATAATCATTCTCTCTTGAATTAATGTAAAACAATTAGGAATTTTACAATTACTAAATTTTTTTTCTAGATCAGTTTTATGCATAAGAAAAAAAATTTATCAAAATTTAAAAATTTTTTTAATGCTTTTTGTTCCAAAATTCACAGTGTAAATTTTTAGATTTTCATAAAAAAGTTTTGAAATAAATTAATAAAATTAAAGATTAAAAACATTTTTCTTTAAAATTTAGAATTTAAATTTTTTTTAAATTAATGCATACTTTGCTATTATGATTGCTTTGTTAAGTATATCTGACATGTCAACGGCAATCACTTGTTTAGCTCCAGCTCTCGCAGCAAATAGAGATAGAATACCACTGCCACAACCAACATCTAAAACAACTTTGTCTTTAAACAAGTCTTTATTCTCCAATATTGCTTTCATATAGCCCTCGGTTCTGACTTTATCTTGAAGCATTTCCAGATGTATTGAATAGTTCGAATACGAGTTGATATAAGTCGAATCTTCATCACCAGAATCCGAATCAGACGATACACTAATTGATCTTGGTTTTTTGTTCAACAAATTCGAAGCTATATTTCTAAAATTAAATTAAAAATAAAAATATTTATTTATCAAATTTAATTCTATACCTAAATTTATCTACCATTTCTATTAATTCCTCAATTTTAATGTCTTTGTCTTTTATAATTTTTTCATATTTTTTCATAAACGACTGCATTTCGATCGTCTCTGACTGATTGTTATTATTTATTTCCACAACAGAGTCAAGAAGATCCAAATCTTCTTCAACATCAAACTGCAATGCTGGATCATCCTCAACAACAGTTTTCATGTACACATCATTATCCCATGGCAATTCACTTTTGTATTCTGCATTAAAAACTTCAACTGAAGGTTTCTTTTTAACAAAAAAACTGATTATTTATTTTATATGTCGCCATTAGTTTATTTCAATCATCTAAGATGTATGCTATTAAATTTCAATAACATCTTTTAAACATCTTGTAATGGCATTGTGAATTTTGGAACAAAAAAACAAGAACAAAAATTTTAAATTGTAATAACTTTTTTTCCCATAGATCTAAAACTTGTTAAAAACTTAGTGATACATGCTTTTTTCAGCTGATACATTTTTCAGAACAAGTTTTAGACCTATGGAAAAAAAGTTATTACAATTTAAAATTTTTGTTCTTGTTTTTTTTGTAATTCATTATGTAAAAAGGAATATTTCTAAAATTTAGCTGCTATAATCCAAAAAAAATTAGTTTAATTTTTGTATCTTGCTCTTAAACCACAAAAATTTTATTTTTGATTTTTGAAATTTTCAATTTTTTAATCAAATCAAATTTTCTAAAAGTTGAGAGTGGAGTCCCACAAGGTTCATTGCTAGGTCCTCTCTTTTTTATCATTTATAAAAAGGATATGTTGAATATTGTGCAAAATAATTGTAAAGCTTTTGCCGATGACACTAAGATCTTATCAACAATTGATAATTTGAACAAGATTTTTAAACTAGACTTTTACAATCACATATAGATAAAGTGTGTAAATGATCAAAAGAGTGATCGACTCAGTTAAATGTAGATAAATGCAAAGTTGTTCATATTGGCAACAAAAATCCAGAGTTTTATTATAAAAGATTGGTTAAAAAATCTTGAAGAAAATAGAATGTTGTGTTTAATTAAGAAAGCATTTAAGTATCATTGTAGCGAGACTATCAAATTATTGTTCAATGGTTAAACCGCACCTGGAATATGCTGTCAGTACTTGGTGTCCTTATTTAAAAAAGACACAAGTGAGTTTTAGAGAATTCAACGAAGATCAACAAAGTTGATTCCAAGTGCGTGATTTGGATTATCAACAGCGTCAGTACAAGAAGATTAAAAGGTAAACAATTATGAAAAAATTGTCTTTCGAGATACAAATTTTATAAAAAAATTGTAAATGGATGCAAAACATCTTAATAGTTTAAAAGCGAAGCTTGATGATTGAATGGTGCACACAGGGCTATGTTTTGATAGCCTTTTGGCTGCAATACTAATAGTAACTACTACTGCTAGTAAATATCTAAAGAAAACAAAAAAGCCTTTTTTAAAAATATAATTTATTTCCAGTAGAAGTTTAAAAAAATATTATTGAAAACAATTTTTTTTGGTATTGTGAATTTCAAAAAAAAAATTGAACAAAATTTTTCCTTTTTTGATTAATAATTGTAGTATATTTTTTTAAAGTTAGTTAGTTTAGTAAGTTTTTTAAAGTTTTAAAGTATAACTTTAAAAAAAAATACCAAAACTTTGTTGGACCTTTTAAATCAAAATTAATTTTTACGATGTAAATAAAAGACAATAAATACAACATCAAAAAGATTTAAATTCATTATTGATTTTTTTAACCTAAAAAAAAAGTTTTTATTTTCAGTAAACCTGCATATCCTAAAATTTATTTTCTTGTCCAAAAATTTTATTTTTTGCTTAAAAAAAAAAAAAGTTGAGCAAAAATATTTTTTTCTATTATTACTTTATTGTCATAATTTATCACTAAATATTTAGCTTATTTAATCTAAATTCAAAATTACAATTTTGTGTACATAAATTTTTTTCATTACAAAAAATGTTTAATTCGAAATGTCTTGTAGTTGATTTAAAAAAAAAATTCAAAGAATACAAAATATTATACCAAGGTACAAAAGCAGATTTGATTAAAAGATTAAACGATTATATAAAAAAAATGAGTCCCTACCCCAACCCGAGCCCGAAGTCAAATCCGAACCAGAAAAAGAAGATGGTGAATTTAGTGATGTGCCGATTAATGAAATCAGGCTATTAGTAAATGTAGTTGTTGTTATTATTTGAAAAATTATCATTGTTATCATCTTATTGTTTTGGCTGTGAATCAAGAATTGGTTACCATACCGACTCGATACAACAGTGTTGCAATTGAGCCTAAAAAGAAGGCTGGAAAGGTTTCTAAAGCAAAAAAGGCTTTACAAAGGCAATAATTTTTTTAGATTTGTATATTAATTAATTAAAATAGACATAAAATAAATTTTTTTGACAATATATTAAATAAACAGGATGTTATTAATTGAATATAAATTTTTTGACAATAAATTAAATAATTAGAACATAAACTAATAATTTTGTGTTATTTTTGAGCAATATACTAATAAATTAGAATTTGCAATTAATATTAAGTCATTTTATTTGAGTAAATTTTAATTTATCAGAATAGGATGAATTTTTGTTCAAATTTTTTTTAATTCACAATATAAGAAGAACAGAATTGAATTACAAAAAAAACAGCCAATCTTTCCAACTCAAAGAAATTTTTACAAATTTAAATTTTATTTTTAATTTTTTTTTCAAAGATGAAATTGACTTGAATAAAATTATATTTAAAACCTTACTTTAGATCTGATAAAATTGATCATTTTTATATAATCAATCTGAGTCATATTGAATCGTTGAATTAATTTAAACAGATTAAAATTGTTCTCTTTATATTCATATTTGAACATGTCATTAACATTGTTGAATATTTTGTTAGTGAAGAGGCCTTGGACTGAAATGTTTTCCATGTCGTCTTCTTCCTCGTAGTCATCATCGCAAAAATCACTTTCGTCCGTATCATGGACATTTTCTTTTAGTAAACTAGTCATTTCTCTAAAGAAATCTATTTAAATTAAAGTCAATTATTTTTTTTTATATGCCAATAGGCTGTTTAGGACCTAAATTAGAAATAAATAAACATTTTAAAAAGAATAAAAAACTAAAAAATAGATTAATTTTTTAAAATTTTATTTAACTAATAATTAGATAACTATTATTCAGATGATTTATTTTTTTTGGATACATTTTTATATATTTTTGCTTTTTTGGCTTTTTTGTCATTTTCAAATGGCATTTTTCGTTTGCCAGAAAATTTTTTTCCAGCCGAAACGCCAAGATCAAGAAAAGGCGGCACTCGAAAGCCAAAGCTTTTGGCAACTTGTTCTATATCCAGTGTATCTACATTATAAACACTTTTCATGCTGTGGCTAGCATACGCTCTTACGTAGGCCTTGTAGGCTTCTTTGGCACTCATGTGCAAAAAATAATTTTTCTCAATTAATTTTTCCAATTGAGAACTAATATCGGCAATTTTAGACCAGGAAAAATCAAATTCGTTCAAAGACACTTTGGCTTGTTTGAGATATCTCAAAAAGCCGAGCTCTTCCGGTCTCAGAATCAGCAAAGCGTTGCCTTGACTACCAGCTCGGGCCGTTCGACCAACTCTGTGTATGTATTCTCTTGGATCATCTGGCGGATCGTATTGAACGATCCAGTCGACTAGTGGAATATCCAAGCCACGCGCGGCTACGTCTGTGCACAGCAAAATTCCACTTTCAGCGTTTGTGAACTGAAAAAATGTTTGGGTACGTTTGGCTTGTTTTTGTTTTCCCTTTTTAAAAAATAAAATTTAAAAAAATTTTTTTTTTTTTTTTTTTTATTTTAATTTACATGTATACACATTACTGGTAGATCGATGTAATTTAGCAGTTCGTGATGATATTTGACAGACATGCAAGAGCTAAAAAAAACCATAACTTTTTTTTTTCGATATTTTTTCAAGAATGTGAATAAGAGCAAAAATCGTTTCTCTGACGGAACGACTACATAGCCCTGTTCGAGGCCTTCGACTGTTGCTTCTTCCTTATTATCGTCAATGCCAATGTAAATGGGCTCTTTTCTAAACGATAATTTGACCAAATCCTCTGTTTTTTGTGTCAATGTGGCCGAAAATAGAATTGTTTGTCTTTTTTCTTATAAATTAAAAATTAAAATTTTAAAATTTAATTTCTTTTTTTTATGTTTAAGTCTAACTTGGTAAAATTTTCAAAATTTGTTTCATTTCCTCTTCGAAACCAATGTCCAAAATTCTATCAGCTTCATCGATAACCAAACATTGTAGATTTTTAAACAAAAAATCTTGAGTGCTCTACACACACACACACACACACACACAAAAATTTCTATTTAATTTTATATTTAAGAATTGTTTCAATGAGTTACTTGGAGATGATCTAAAAGTCGCCCAGGCGTAGCGACTAAAATGTTGACTCCCTTGCTAAGTTTTTTGGCTTCTTCTTTGCGATTTGAGCCTCCGATTATTAGACCATAGGTCTGGTGATGGTGCTTGAGAAGTTCTTGCAAGACACCGAATGTTTGCATTGAGAGCTCCCTTGTTGGCGATATAATAATGGCGCCTGTGCCATTTCTGGGCATGAATTTTAATTTATGCAACAGTTCGACCACTGGCAATAAAAATGCCAGAGTCTTTCCGCTGCCGGTCTTAGCAGCTCCCATCAAGTCTTTTCCATCCAACAAGTGATCGACTGTTTTTGCCTGTATCTCGGTCATGTGCGTAAAACCCATTTCTTCAATCGCTTTAAGTGTCATCTCGGACACATTTTCAGCTAGGGACTTAAACTCTCGTTTAACTTCCATTTATATCTATTATTTTAAAAAACAAAATAAAATGTGTTTTTTTCAAATCTAAAGCATATGCTATATAGTTATAGTTTAGTGCAAATTTATTTTTCATTTAATTTGGATTTTTTTTTCTATTAAACTAAGTTTTTTCTTGTTAAAATTTTTCTCATTTGTTTGCAAGCAAATTAACCTAACATTTGGATTAGATTTTTTAAATAACAATATAAATTTTAAAAACAAAAATCATTAAGCATCAAAAATTTTTGTTTGTATTAAAAAAAAAAAGAAAAATTTAGAAAAATTTAATAAACAGACAATCAACTAAAAACCGAAAATTTTCGAAAATATTTCTCTTACAGTGGTGTTACAATATCTGTATTTTACTCTTTTTAATTAAAATTTACCAAAATTTACGTAAAAAAAGGTAAAAAAAAAGTAAAACTTACAAAATTTTTTTTTTCTTTGAAAATAAAAAACTAAAAAAAAACAAAAAATTTTTAAAAAATGTCAAATTTTTTTGTTGGACTTTTTGGTTTTTACTATTTTTTACTATGTTTTACGAGAATTTAGTAAATTTACTAAATTTTACTTTGGTAATTTTACGTAAATTTTCGTTAATTTACGATATTTTACGTAAAATATAGTAAAAAATAGTAAAACACAGATATCGTAACACCACTGTATTTTCTTGTTTAAATTTTTTAAAAATAAAATTCTGATTTGTTTTCCTGATAATCTTTTGTTTGAGTAAGACTAAATTATTTTTTTCAGCGCATAAATAATACAAGATAAATGGATTAAATCTACTAGATAAATTTATTAATTAATAGACAAAATATTATTATAGAAGACAAAAATATTAATCAAAATATATTTTATTAAACACTTGTTATAACCCAAATTTAATTTTATTTTAAATTTGAATTATAAACAGTTACAATTTCTTCTTGTCTCGACAATTAAAGTATTATTCATTAGTTTGTATTTATTTATTATTTTCAGATTCCAATTTATTTCAAATAAAAACTTATCCTTATAAGTATTTCTTTTATTGTTTGGTCTCTCCACTACAGCATAGCAGGAGTGTTATTAACACTAGAAAGCCCGAGGGGTTTTTTAAACCCCTTTTTAAAAAATTTAAACTTGAATATTATCTCATTGAAATAAAGTTTTAAAAAATAACTCAAAAAATTTAAAAATAAATTTAAAATAACTTAAATTGTTTTTTATCTTTTAAATAAATTTTGTTTATTTTTCTTGTAATTTTAATTTGAAATTTTTGCAATTTAACAGTCGGGCTTTCTAGTGTTAAATTAATACTCGTTTATGTACAAAAAATATAATAAACAAAAGCCACATTTGAATCTTTTGGTCTCAATTTGAATCTGACTGATGTTATTCATTTGCGTTTTCTTTTGATTGATTACAGGGATATCCAAGTAAAATTCGAAAATCAAGATTACGAATAACAAAGAGAATATCTTATTAAGTGTTACAAAATCAGACATGGGGAACTGAGAGCTTCATGTTATCTAAAAATTTAACAAGGCATTGGTATAACTGACTTCCAATACTAACAACTTGAAAATACAGGACCTTATTTTTTCAAATTCGACTTTAAAAATTTATTAGAATAGAACAGAGCAAAAAGTTAGTCAACTTTGGTAATTGATGCAACAATGAATTTTGCACTATGTTGCATTTACAGAACAAATTTTTTGCGTTTAGAAAAAAATTAATAGTTTTTTGTTCTGTTCTATTGTACTAAAGTTCAGAAAAACTTTTAAAGTTAATTTTTAAGCCGCATCTTTTGAATCAGTTTAATTTAAAAAATATATTAACACTATAATAGACATATTTCAAGCTTAAGTAATTGTTAGACAGTTGACTTTAACTTCATGACTTTGACTTTTGACCAACTCTGGATATCAATAGTATTTGTGATGCAATCAGAAATTTTGATGAAAAAAAAATAAATAGCCTTTTTATTCCAGGCAAAAACTAAAGGCTTAAATTAATTACGCTAGTTAAAAAACTCAAAATGCTAGGTTAATAAAAAAATTCTCTAAGTAAAAAATTTAATTAGCTAGGTAAGTAAAAAACTAAGTAAAAAAGTATTTTTTGCTAGGTATTTTTTATTGGTTTTTCAAGCTAAAAAACAAAAAATGCTAGGTAAATAGGAGAAAATGCTATGTTGTAATAAAAAAAAAATTCGTAAAATAAAACAATAACAAAGCAAATTAAAAAAGTATAATAAAATTTATATTGTCTCATAAGAGCTTGCAATGCTTTGGCTGGAAGAACACGTTTTCTTTTTTCTCCGATTGGAATATCTTTCGCAGCTGAAGGAACTTTTATATATTTTAATCGCATTGCTAGCCCAACTAGATGTTTAAAAATATAATTTTTCATAAAATGTGGATAATTGCATGATCCATTGCATTTTCCAATTTCCATTTGAGCCATCATCTGGTATTGTTATGCGCCAAACTTTATAATTAATTTTCGAGTATCTTTGAAATGTATTCCATGCAAGATTGGAATAATTTAGAAAGTCATCCTCTGTAATCTTCAGTTCTGCAAAAGTTGGTACAAAATAATCTGTACATATTGGATTATTTGATTCATAAATAATCGTAGTTTTATTCAACTTTAGCCATTGATATGCTTTTGTGTTCAATTGTAGATCAATCGGCTGTTCTTTATAGAAGACACGACGATTTATTTCGGATGGTGCTCGATCGAGCGACCAATTCTTGACAATATCGCAGCTAACAATTAAAAATTGTGATAAGCTCAAGCGTTCTCTTAATGTATTTTTATCCTTGATTACTTTGTTAGTGGCTTCTAAAGCATTATTATGTGATGGACTATATTTTACATCTTTATAACCTTCATACCAGCCATCTAAAGTGTCAACCCATTCTTTTTGAAAATTCAGAACGTTCAATTACTTTAACAAAGCTTTTAAAGAATATATATTTTATTTTTTATTAACCGGTTACACATATCTACTTTTTATATATACTTAATTTATAATTTGAATAAAAGCTAATCATTTTTCAACTTAAAATAAAAAAATTTTATAATCTTGATATCCAAGTTAATTTTTTTTAGAAAAAAAAAATTTTTATCTTTTAAAATTATTAAACATTTTATTCATCTTTCAGTGAAAAAAAAAAGAAGATTATTTTCTGAATAATTTAAACTCAAATTATATGAAAAAGTCTTGTTTTTTTATATGCTTACTTACAATTTTTCAGATAAAACTTTTGTTTAGTAAAACAACATGTTCAAATGGTAAAATTAACTTTGTCTTTTAAGACAAAGTTTGAAAAAAAAATATAAAATCTTTCCAATTAAAACTTTCAATCATAATCTGGTTCATAATAGGCATTACTGCCTTGGCTATTATTCGTTGCGTTTTGGTTACTTGTCTGTGCTTCGGCACCGCTTTGCTGAACTGGTGCCGACGGAGTGGATGATTCTGATGTCGGTGGTGGCCGACTGATGTACTCACGTTGTGATGTATCTTCACCGTTCAAATTTTTTCTACACACAGGACATGTTCCGTGCAGCTTTAGCCACTCGGTAATGCATGGCTCATGGAATAAATGTTTACATGGAAGTTTTTTGGCGTTGTCGTTTAGACTAAAATCTTCCATACAAATGGCGCATTGAGCGCTTCTGTCGACTTCTTCCTGAGTTATAACAACTTGAGGTAAATTTTTAAGCTGATCTTCGGAGGCCGGCGGTGGACCAGTGTTTTCAAGCTGATTCAAAAGCTGAGTGATTATTGTATCAAGTCCGTTTGAGCCCCAAGCATAGTCCCTCATGTCTCCGTGCAATTGGAACATTCTGAACGGAGGAGCTTGCATATTTTGCGCAGATCTGCTCGGATCTAGAAGATCCGAGATAACATTGTTTATGATTCCGTACAGATCGAATTGTTCTTGTCCTGTTTCACCGAGTCTGCTACCGGGCACAATAAACTGCACCCGAGTCCCGAATCTTTGTGATCTAGGAGCAGTCTGAGCTGGCTGATTTCCAGTTTGTACTCCGGGGGGATTAATCAAATTTGAGAGGAGCAATGGCAGCAAATTTTGCATTGGTCCGTTGTTATTTTGGCCAATTGGGGAAAAATTATTGTTTCGCGGCTCTTCTCGTTCCATCTCAAACAGTTCAATGAAACCGCCTTGACACTGCTGGCATGTGAAACTCTCGCGGTCTATTTCTACTTGTCTGTCGCATTGATGACAATAGCCGGCTATAGACTGTCTATTTGCTTCTTGTGGATTATTTGATGACATTAATAACTATTTTAATTCTTTATTTTATTCTTAATCTAAAATTTTTTTAATAATAAGTTAATTTTAATATATATTTATTCATAAATTATAAATTTGTTCTAAATATATGTATTGCTTCGAAATTAAATATTTAAAACATTTCAAAATTAGTTGAAATCTTGGAATTTTCTAGCTTTAATTTTTCCCACCAAGACACTTTATGTGTCAATTTGAAATTTTCTTATCATACGATTGACTTAATATTTTTTTTTAAAGAGATTTTATTATATAAAATTTATATATAATTAAAGTAATAAAATTACAAGATAAAATAAAAAAAATATTTTTCAAATGGAAGCTATATATCACGGCCTATTTCCTTCTTGTTACAAGTTGTTTCTTGTTCTTGATGATTTACAGTAATTTCGAGGAATGGTATCAAAAAAAAAAAAGGAAAATTGGGTGGTGATTTTTAAAAAAAAATTTTACTTAATAATTTTTTATAGTAAAATAAAAATAAACTCAAATCGAAAAATTTTTTCATGAATTTAAAATTTTTAATTTTAAATATATTTGAAAAAAAAAAACGTCACAGTTTAAAACAGATTACAATTCTAATTTTGAATTAAAAATAGTCTTTTGCTTTCAAACATGAAGCCATTGTTTTAAAAAATCATTTAAAAAATTCAAATTAACATGTTAATTTAATGTCTTTTTAAATATGGAATAATTAGAAAAATTATTGTTTTTTTTATTTAATTATTTATTTCTTTCGAGCTGAAAATTTTTTAGACTTTTTTAAATCAAATTTTTCAAACAATTTTTCTTTCGCTTTTTCACTAACCATATCTGTTTTGCCAATCAAAATCATTTGCAATTGCCACTCATGCAGTTTAATCAAATATTCATCATTCAATTCTTTGGCTCTTCTTTTGTATTCCTATATTTTTTAGTTCGATTTTAAACAGCTGTCTTATGTAAAGCAAATATTTACCATTTTTTTTTCATCCGTTAGCTCATTCCATTTCTCACCTAGCTCTTTACTTAATTGCTAAAAAGAAATTAATAAAATTTTTATTTAAAAAAATTTACTTTTAATGAAACATTTTGCAAATTAATATCTTTTTGGAATAGATTGATTGCTTGTGATGGTTTTTTCGGCATTCCCATTCGAATCTGTTCCTAAATAACATAAAATAAAATTACAATTATTTAATTATTTTGTATTGCCAATTCATAAATTTAAAATTAAAAGACATTAGACAAATCCATTACTTTGTAGCTAATTACTAATACTTTAATTTAGTGAAACATACTTTGTTGCATCTTTTTTACCTAAAATAGAATTTTTGTTTTCTTTTTTTTTTTTGGGTAAACCATATCAATAATCTATTTAAATCTTTTTGATGTTGTATTTTTTGTAAAAATATTTTAGATAAAAAAGGTGCAACAAAGTATGTTGCACTTAGTTGCAGTATTTTTTTTAATAATTTTATTTTAGCTAATTTTGGTTTATCAAAAAAAGAATTTTTGTTCTGTTTGTTTTTGAAAATTACAATACCAATTAATACGGAGTCAAAAGGATAAAGGCATCCTATCCAACCGAGACAGATAGCTCTATACAAGATCTAACCGGAAAAACTAAACTTTATGGTCTCAGATGTGTTGTTTCTATAGCTGGACTAAACCAGAATTGCTGTAATTATTTAGCCAAATGTGCAGTGCAATGCACTGAATGTACTAAATGTAAGCAGAAAGGTTTTGTTACTGAAAAATTCTCAATAACTGAGATTGAACAAGTCTTTTGACCATTTGGCATTTAAATGAGTCGCAGTAGATCTTGGACGCCTTGTTGGAATCGAATGAAATACTTTCCCAGTTTCCTTATACTCCCATATCCATGTACCAATAGTATTTTTATGAACTTTTCCCAATAAAATATCAATTATTTGCCTATTTGATTTACCATCTTTATGATGCTCAATGTTCAATTGTCTTAACCTTTATGACTTTAGTTTTCCCATCTTAGAAATTAAAATATTTTTGTTCAAATAATTCAAGAAATAGTAAATTTAGTAGGATAACTTTATGTAAAATTTATCAAAAAACAAAAAGTGTCGTAAGTAAATATAATATATCATGTTAAAGCATGATATATTATATTTAGTTACGTCATGATGTAAAATGATGTAAAATGCTGGAGCGAGTATTAGTCTTTAATAGATTCTATATCATGATGTCTTAAATAAACTTTTCAAAAATCTTCTCGGGGTTTCTAACGTTCATTTATTTTTGTCTTTTTTTCTTTAGCTTTTTTGCTATTTTTTAAAATTTTATTTTGCTATGAAAACAATATTTCCCATTATTAAGACAACATCACAACAACATATTATTGATAATAAAAAGGTTATATTTTTTTTATTTAAATTTTCAATTTTCTTAGTGTTTGTGTCCTACAGTGGTTTTATTATTGTGAATAAACATTAATAAATTACTCGTTTCAATCGATTTTTGGCATTTTTTTCAGACTTCTTTTTTTTTTTCTCATTCAATTGATATTTTAAATTTTTTAGTTCCTGTTCAGACAAATCTTGAACAAGGTCTCTTAATTTATTTTTGCCATGCTCAGATATTTGATTAGCTTTTTGAAAATAAATCTAATAAAATCTAACATTTATCTGTCCATTATTTAAAATTACAAGTTTTTTCTCATAGGGCAATGTTCGCCATTCTTCAGCTACAGATTTAACTAATTCTGAAATTTTTTCACCTTTAATCAAAATTTAAGATCAATTTTATTTTTTGAGAAAAAAAAAAAAAAAAAACTTTTCCTAACCAGGATTATTTTTAATTTTTTCCTTAATTACTTCGCCATTGAAGATCATAAAACCATTAGTTGAACTCTTGCGCTGTATGCTTTCGAATTCTTCAACTATTTTTTTATCTACCACGACTTCTCTCGCCTTGATCTTTTTTAAATCTATCTTGGCACTATAAATCTTGTCGGATGCACAAACTAATGTTTTCAACTTTCTCAGTTGACCACTAAGTCCATCTGAACTAAACGAAAATTTTAGAAAAAATTCGTTTATACATATCAAATACTTGATCAGCAATGAATTTTGCTTAAAAATATTTTTCAAAAGTAACATTTTCTGTTTTTTTTCAAGTTTAATTAAAATTAAAAAAAATTCTAATTTTTTAAATTTTATTGACGAAAATCACTACGTCTATTTAATGAGATTTAAAACTATTTTTTTATTTTTTTTTTAATAAACAATTAATGAATCTAAAATTCTAAGTTTCTCCTCTTATTCGGCGATGACTAATAGTTTTATTTTTTTTAGTTTTTCTTCTAATTTTATTTTCATTTTTTAATAATTTCGCTAGATTTGAACCAATTTTATTTCGAGTTCCACTCGAAATTAGCTGAACTTTTCCTTCCATTATCATTCTATTCTCCCATATTTTCATCTCTTCTCTATACTTATCCATTAATCGTTTTGCTTCTTGAATATATTTCTAAAAATAAAAATAAAAAAAATATTAAACACTAAAATTTTATTTTGCTTGTACATTTTTATCATCTTGGTTCAAAGAGCGCCACTTATGGCCACATTCAAGCACTCCTTGCTTTGAGAAAAAAAAATAAACTTTTCTTTTAGGAAATTTTTTTCTTAATTTTTACCGAAAAAGATTTTTGTTCTTTAGCCAAATAATCTGTTAAAAATAACAAGTAAGCATGCATGGGTTTTTTGGGCATTTTGCTGGCAATTTGTTGCTTTTTGATGCGAAATTTGCGCAATTTTAGCCGTCTTGACTTGTTAAGCATTTTAATTTTTTCCTTAAAATACTTGATTTCATCAATTGATAGTCTGGACAATAAATTATTCAAATTATTGTCAATTTCGTTCTGAATAACTTTAACTCGGTTGTCATAGATCTAATGAAATTAATAAAAAAAAAAAAGAACTTTTAAAATTTTCAAATATCACCATAACAATAAATTAATAATTTACTCTTTTCTCTCTTTTTGTTAAATCTGACCAGAGTTTGCTTACTCGATAGAACTCTTGTTTGTGGTCTAAGCAATTTCTATCGATTTTCTCTGAAAAAAAAATATTTCGACCATTTGAGGGTCTTTTAGACACAATTTCTTTGTATTTTTTAATAAAATCATCGTTGACTATTGAATCGTAGTCTTTTGGCCTTTGAGCATCTCTTATCTTGGCTTCTTTTATTAGTTGATTTATTAGAGAATTTTTTTTGGCTTGCTTTATTTGTGTAAGTTTGAATGTGCCAAAATTGCATGTAAATAATCGACAGTTTTTTATCAGGCCTATACTTTAAATCAGAAGATAATAAGAAGCTAACAAAATTAAAAGGAAAATTCACTTTTTTGAAATTTTCATAATAAACATTTTTAATTTGTGTAAATGCAAAAATCTAATTTATTTTCAATAGTCACGTGATCACTTCACATGGTTAAGCAAATATATTCTTAAAAAAATAAGATATAAATGAAATTAAAGTTGACCATAGGTGTATGAAACCTTAAAATATGAGTTGAAAAAGACATTTTTCCACAAAAATAAATCCAAAAAAGAATAATATTTTGGACGGGAAATAATTGCTGAAGTAGCTAATTTTTATTTTTAAGTGGAAAAAGAAATAAGAAAGGTTGAATAAAAAACAAAACAAATTTTGACAGGTAAACAATCAATTAGCCGGCTTTTTGAAGGTATTGTCAATTTCTAGAACAAAAATTCTCCCCATATTGATAAATAAAAATAATTTAAATTTAAAAAAATAAAATAATTTTAAAAAAATACTGCAACTTTGTACAACAAAGACTGTTGCATCTTTTTTACCCAAAATAATTTTTCTGATGTAAATAAAAGACAAAA
Source organism: Brachionus sp. 'Tiscar' (assembly GCA_006352455.1). Taxonomy (NCBI): domain Eukaryota; kingdom Metazoa; phylum Rotifera; class Eurotatoria; order Ploima; family Brachionidae; genus Brachionus; species Brachionus sp. 'Tiscar'. The sequence continues at coordinate 34,669 of VANL01000195.1, forward strand.
AATAAGGCATGAATTAGATTTAAATTGATTATTGATTTTGTTTACCTAAAAAAAAATAAATAAAGTTTTTATTTTAGGTAAAAAAGATGCAACTAACTTTATTGTACAAAGTTACTGTACTTTTTTTAAATTATTTTATTTATTTAAATTTTTATTTATCAATAAAGGGAGAATTTTTGTTCTTTTTGTTCTAGAAATTCACAATACCCTTTTTGAACTGAATCGACTTTTCTTAGAGGATCTCTTCCTATCTTCTGTGTGTTTTCATTTGATTTGTTGCCTGAAACAGCTTGCATTGATAAATTATTACTTTAAAATAGTTGAAATAGGTCTACTTGAATCGAACCAGATGGTATTTGAAATAATTCTTAATTTAAAGGACCCATTGAATTTTTCAGCCACTACTGACAAGAACATTTACTTAGTTGCCAGAAATCTTTATTTATTTCAATATTATTTGGAGAATTATTCAATAAACTCTTGAAAAGAAGTCCAATTAGTGGTATTCAAATAGACTGAACAAGTTCAATGTGTACAGCGTCTTAATCTGTATTGTTGGCACCGTTTACTCATCTAGCAATCATTTATGTAGATAATGATTCATCCGATTCAATTATTTGATTCATTTTTTAATTTTGTTGTGATATTTTTTTAGTCTATTTATTTATTTGTTTTCTGTACTGAGCAAAAGCTCCATCAGATAAGGAAAAAAAATTAAAATCAATAAAGTTAAATTAAATAAGATAGAATAAAAATAAAAAAATAAAATAAAGTAGATCAAGATGCCTTGACTCGAAACCTGCTTTATATTCTTCAACCAGTTTGACAACTAATGGAACAGAGTTACTTAAACCAGGCCTAATATATCTCTCACTCAATTCAAAAAGTCGATTCGAGACCGTTAGTAATTTAAGTTTATTTAAACTCTAATGATGTAAAATGTTGGAGGAAGTAACAAATTTTAGTTTTAAGAAAAGACCTAACGGCAGAGTTTTGAATAACCTGTATTTTTTTTTAATATTAGTTTCTGATAATGAATTTAAACAAGGAAAGGAATAGTCTATGATTGATCCAATTAGTGATTTATAAAGGTTTCCTAGTGTGCTAAAGTTTAGACCCCATTTTTTGTTAGATAAAATCTTAATTAAATTTAACCTTCGCTCTTTAATTTCGTCAACCATTGAATTTACAATCAAATTTAATTCCTAGAAATTAAATTTCTTTTTGGCTTTTAATTTTATTTCCATATAACTTAAGATCAAAAACAAGAGGTTCTTTATTGAATTTTGACAAGATCACTAAACATACGTTTTCAACTGAAATTTTCATTTTCCATTTAAAAAGTCATTTTTCTTATTTATTTAAGTATTTATTCATCTTATTTTCTAAGTTTCCATTTTTTTTATAATTAAAAAATGTGACTAGATCATTGGCAAAAAGAAGAGAGTATTCAATATTGGTCTTATTTTTTTTGGAATATCATTGATTAATATGCTAAATAGCAAGGGAGTATATAGGGTTAGTGATTTAACAAAATTATAAAAAACTTTAAATAAAAAATTTAAATTTTTTAACTCTAGAAAGCCCGGCTGATTAATTAAAAAAATTTCAAATTAAAATTTCAAGAATAATAAATAAAATTTATTTAAGATTTAAAAATTTTTTTTAATTTTTACAATTTTATTTTTAGTTTTTTTGAGTAATTTCTTAAAACTTTATATCTTTGACATAATATTCAAGTTTAAAATTTTCCAAAAGGGGTCTAAAAAACCCCTCGGGCTTTCTAGTGTTAATCATTCTGTTGGCAAGGACCAGTTTTCACCTAGGCTTTTGGCTTATTCCCAAAATGTTTTATAGTAAGTAAACCAGGAAAATATTATAATATTAAGAATTTAAAATTAAGAAAAAATAAAATTTTATTTATGAATTTGATCGGACGCGCATTGCCACATTTTCATGATAAAAAATAACACTATTTTAAAATACTTAAAATTTTTTTTTTTAAACCTTGTTCACTCCTTGTGGAGCATAGGGGGGAGCTAATCTCCTTTCTAATTACCATTTTGAGCGATCTTACACAGAGGTGACTGCATCGAGTTGATCATCTAAGCCATAATTATTACTTGAAAATGGAACAGTGAAATTTCAAAAATACCTTCCATACAAAAAGAAAAAATTTCTTTAACTTTTCTTTAAAAATTTGTTCTGCTGATGAAACAAGGTGAAAAAAGTGTTGTTTAACCCACTTGGGAAACTTGCAAAATGGTCGTCTTTTTAATAGTATTGAAAATAAAACAAAATTAATTTGCATTAAATTTGAATACTTCATTAGAAAAACTATAAATTTCTCTTATGAACAAGTGTGAAAAAAGCCACCAAAATTGGATAAAGAAAAGAAGCTTGTATGGCCAACTAATTCTCAACCAAGCTAAAAAAAAAAATTTTTTTTTAATTTTAAAAAAGAATCATCATTAATAATTTTATTAGAACGAATTGAAAATTTCCAATTTCTAGATTTTTAGAATTTATGAAATTTTAAATTAATAAAAAATAACCGTAGAATTTTAATTACAGATTTTGTTGTTTACATTAGTATTTTAAAAATTCTAATCTATTCAACTGGATTAGACTTAATAATAATTTTACGCATGCTCTTGATTGTTTTCTTTTTGGATTTCTTTGATCTTTTCAAATCAATTGCTTCTACTGTTTTTTTCCTAAGCAAATTTTTCTTTCCTTTTTCTACCATTTTAGCTTCCCATTCAGAATAGTCATTTTTATATCGTTCCATTAGCTCATTTGCCAGATCAAAAAATTTCTATTCAAATATAAAAAAAAGAAAAACATAAATAAAATAAAATAATAACTTGTTTATCTTGTTCTGCCATTAGATTCCATTTTGCAGCTGCGCCGCGGGTAAAATCTTTGACATGGGCCTCGCCACGATCCAAGGTATCACAGTAAAGAAAAAATGCGCCTTTTGGTCGCTTTGGAGCTTTTTGTTTAATTTTTTCCTAAATAAAAAAAAAGCATTAATTAATCAAATAAAATCAAAAAAACTTTTTTAATTCGAGTCTCTTTTAGTTTTTTTAAGCGCTCAATTTTTTCTCTTGTAACATCATCAGTTAATTTGCTAATTTCATCTTCGTTCAAAGTAGATAGAAGCTTTTTTCTTTCTTCGGACAGCTGTTCACGATTTTTTTCGGCCAAGTCAATGTATCTCTAATGATGAAATCTTTTAATTTAAAAAAAAAAAAGCAATTTTTTCAAAATTCAAGAACCTTTTTATCAAGTTCTGACATTGAATTCCATTTTTCACCAAGATCCTTAATTCGTTTTGTTGGTGCCACGCCTTTATTGTAAAAAAAAATAATTTTTTTTTGAAATTTTTCTAAAAATAACTTGCTTGCCATTATAATTATTTGATTTTAGCTGATCTTTTATAAAGAATATGTAAGGCGAAATTTTTTCACTGCGCTGAATGTCAATTAATTTTTGAACATAGGCTTTTGGATAAGAAGCAGTAGTTGAATAATTTAAAAAAATTGACTTATATCCGTCAAAATCATGGCTATTTGAAATAGTTGAATGGCTTTTTGAACTGATTATACTTAGCTGTTTTGGCAAAAAGCTCAATCTTTATTTGATTTTGTGTGAAAATTTTGATTTTATCTTTTTTTTTTAAGCTTACTTATTCAAGCATCTAGAACTCTGAATTATTAGACTTTTAAGCATTTTTAATCTTTGTAAAGTAATTAAATTTTTATTATAAATTTTATAGATTGTTTTTCTAAAAATAAAATCTACGCATCTTTAAATTTTTGAATAGACTATTTCCAATGCAAAATTAAACTTACATCAGTATGTTTGTTTTGTTTAAATTTATTTATTTTAAAAAGGTTTAGGAAAAATACGAGAGCCAAAGCTTTCTTGCAGCCTAAAATTAAAATGGGTTTTGAATAAATTTAATATTCATCCAAGCAAAATGTTTTTTGTTTTTTATGTGCTGTTTTGATCTGTAGTTTCTGTTGATTTGTCAAATTTAAAAGCCATGGCTTTATCATTTCGATTTTTGCTTGTGAGTGAATAAGTTCAGCACTGTCCATGAAGTCAGAGCTAAGGAAAAGGCGAAAACTTTTGTTTCGGAGAATTTGTAGATGTTCAAGTGCATGCATGTTTTATAACAGTTTAATAGTAACTGTGTGTTTGATGACCAGAGCTGTCCTTTCAAGGCTTTTTTACATTTTGACGGTCAGTGACTTTGTGACTGTGTTTTGGATGTGGATCAAGAGCTATTTTGTGATTTTTTAGAGTTAGATATACTTAGTACAGTCGCTCATACGATTGTGTGCTTTAGTTTTTTGGTCTTTCTACATAAATTCATTTAAATTTTCACTAAGGTCAGAGAAGTAGATTGAGAAGAGTGTTGGTGATAGAATGCAGCCCTATGGAACACCCGATTTGATGTAGTAGTTTTGTGAGAAGATCTCTTTACTTGGTATTTTATTAGATAGACAGGTGGTCTGATTTTCTTTAATGTAAAAAAAAGCTTATCATGCCATTCTTTATCAAATATTTTGTATAAAGCTAAGCATAAAATTTTTATTAGTGATTCTTGACTGCAATGCAATTTATAATACAAAAAATTTGTTAATTAATTCCGACTTTTGATTGATGATGTTTTTTATATTTATTTCAAAGAAAATAGATAGAAGAAATCAATATTTAAATTATAAATTAAGTAAAATAAATAAATATATTTATATTAAGATTATATGATTTTTTTTTAACTGTAGAATTTTTCAATTTATGTTAAATCGTACTGAGCAAAGCAAAATACTTAGGCTAGCCAGCTCTCTCACGAATATGAATTTAGTCCAAACTTAATCATCCCTTCGGCACATACTTCTCACTTATTAAGCGACTGGTTCAAAGAACAGAACATTGAGGTTCTACCATGGTGTGCTCGTTTACCAGATCTCAACCCAATTGAGAACTTTCAAGTTCATACATGGATGCCAAATTGGTAGACATTAAAGTAACCTCTATTGAACATTTATAAATGGTTTTATCCAAAGAGTGGTTAAAGATTCCGACTGAGTACGTACGAAAATTGATTGAAAAGAGAAGAGTGTTATAACGCATTTCAAATAATAAATTGTAAAAATTTCTAAACTTTTTAACCGTTTTTTTCTTAATTTAAATTTATCCATTTTTTCTTTTTGTATTTTTTTTTTTAATTTTTTTTCTCACATAATTTTTTTGTTTTAGTTTTATGTTTTTGGATTGATGACAAATAAAAAAAGTCGATTTTTTTTTATTTTCTCGCAAATTATATGCGTAAAAACAATTATTTTGTTTAAAAAGAAAAAAAATCTCTAAACTTTTTTGTTACATTTTCTATAAGATATAAATTTGATATTATTTTGAGGGCAGTTTATAAAGCAATTTATTTTATGGTATTTTTTTATTAAAGGTAATCGTCAATATCTTTTGAAATAGATACCTTAATTTTTTAACAGTATCAGTTTGAATTAGAGTGATGTAAATTTTTAAATTTTTATCCGAAAATTTTTCATAGCTGTTCTGATTTAAAATAGTCTGTCTTTAATAATTTTAAATGAAGGACAAAAAATGGATGTTCTGTAACATTATCTTTTGAATGTTTTTCTAAAAATTATTAAAAAAATTATGGAAGTGGAAGCTTTACAAAATAAAAGAATCAATTGATGATGGCAACAACAAAAAAATTTTATTCATTAAATTAATAAAATTTTAAAGACTAAAAAGTTTTACTAAAATAAATTTCAAATAAAATTTAACAAAAATACTTTAAAAAGTAAATTTTTCGATAAATTAAAAATTTTAATCATAAAAAAATAAATAAAATAATGTATAATAATGATGCCTTAAGTTTCACAATCGATTAGTGAAAAAAAAATTGATTAAGAAATTTTTGATCTGAGTCAAACAACCAAATGGTCTATTGATCTAATTTTACGCATGAAATATCATTTTTTGTAAATAGTATTTTTGTTTTAGCTCTATTGGAATAAATACAAAAGCTTTGTTTTATTAGTTTATAAAAAAACTGAACTTTGAGAAAAAAAATGGTTTAATGAAATTAATTTGAAATTATTTTTTTTAGTAGCTATTGAAATATTTCCAACATATACTCATTATTTAAAAAAAAAATTATTTGAATATTTTCATATATGGGGATTAATTAATCATCAACAAAGATAAATCAAATCTTTATCATTTAATTTTATCAACAAAAATTAAATTCATAATTGTTTTTTTTAGACTAAATAGAACTATTTAAGTGCTTTATTTGGCATTTTCCTATAGAAATAAATAAATATTCTATTACGCTTTTTTAAAACAAAACAACAAAATTTAAAAGAAAAAAGGTCTAAGTACATTGGAATAATTCATTAATTTAATTTATGCTTTTAAATTAATGCAATGTTTTAGCTTAATACAAAGTTTAAAGTGACTAATTATTAAAATTTAATTTATAAATACTTTGAATAATTTCTTTTTCTGCAAAATCAATAATTACAATACCTAATGTTTTACTGTTATGACAAATGTTTTCCATTTTATTATCACCTGCTACGAACTTAGCCTCATTTTGCAAATAGGCACATATTTTTTTATTAACTCGCCAAGAAATAAAATTTGGTGGTTGAATAGGCCACTTTTCCGCACTACAATAATTCAAATACCAAATCTTGTTCTCATCAGAAATATTAGCAGCTTGTTCAAACAACTTCTTAATCTCGGTCCATTTATTGGACGAAGTTGAATTGCACACATCTTGAACCATAAAGCTAAATTCAGCATGATTCTTAATCTCATTTGTCTGATTGAACTTCCAACCGGACATGTCAATGCCTAGCGGCTTTTTACGAGAAAAAAATCTCCTAAGCAAAACTAACTTTCCTCTACATTCGGCCAAACTAGGACAATGTTCATCCAAATACCAGAATTCTTTATTTTTTTCTATGTAGTTGAAAAACACTTCATCGAATTGTAGCTTATTCGATTCAGGTTTGTGTTCAGTTGAAATGAGAATTATAATTGTTTCACTGGGATTTGCTTTTAGGAAATTAATGCACAAATCAATGCAACCAGTGTCAAAGTCAAAGTTAAGATCAAATGGTCCGTGATGCAGACGAAATGAATCATTTATGTGTCGGCATCGAACATCAATGTATCTGACTCCATTATTTAGCTGATAGGTTAGCGAATTTTTCTGACATTTGGCAAACAAACAGCAATTGAATGCACAGCTATTATGTGTGCCTGGTATGGATAGCTCGTAAAGTTTAATGTGATCAGGCAATGCCGACATCCACTTGTGTCCTTGTTCATCCATATAGTGTTAGCCTAAATGTAAACTTTGGTTAGTTTAAAAATTAATTTAATATAAATATATATATATATATTTTTATTATTTTGAAATAATTTATTAAAAGTTATGTAATTGTAAGTCTGAGCAAAATTATCAAGTGAACACATAAAGCATAATTATTTAGGCTTGTTCTCTATTTTTCAAGGTTTTTGGAATAAAAGCGTGATTTTAGCTTACAAAAATTCATCTAGTCTAGATGAATATAATAGATGAATATAAATACCAAATTTAAGTTGATTTAAGCTAGTTTTCTAAGAATTTTTCTTGTTTTTGGAAAGGAAAATAAGGAAGATAGATGTTGCCATAGGGATTGAATGCCTCGACTAAATAGCTAAAATAGTTTGCATACTTTACAGAAAATGAGACAATTATTCGGCTCATTAGAAAAAGCAAAAAGAAAAATTAAATTGATTAGGCACAAACAAATTTCTAAGTTGACTACGCTCGTCAATATTTCTCTACTCCTAATTTGCATTCGATTATAATATTTTTTTATTATTTATTATTTATTAAAGCAAAAATAAAATATTTAAAAAAAAAAGAATTATAAAATAAAATAATTTATTTATTCATTTTTAGATTTATTATTTTGAATATATAGGAAATAGAAGAATGAGCGATATTCAGTTGACTGTGCCGCGTTATGCCGAACATATGGAAGCGCACGAAATAGCCTTTCAACTGTCCAAATCGGGCCGAGTCAAACAACTAAAGCAATTTTTGAACAGAAAATCGAAAGACGAACGCAAAAAGCTAATTGGCATTAAACACAACGGAGCAACTAGTCTGATAATGGCGTGCCGCAATGGACACTTGGAAGTGGTCGAGTACTTGGTCGAATTTTGTCAAGCCGATTTGGAGCAGACCGGCCTGGTTAACTTCGAAGGCGAGAACATTGAAGGCGCTCCGCCTCTATGGTGCGCAAGCGCTGCTGGCCATCTCAAAATAGTCAAGTACTTGATTAGCAAAGGAGCTAACGTTAATTCGACTACCAAGTCGAATAGCACTGCACTAAGAGCTGCTTGTTTCGATGGTCACATTGATATAGTTAAATTTTTGGTCGAGAACAGCGCCGATATCGAAATAGCCAATCGACACGGACACACTTGTTTAATGATCGCTTGTTACAAAGGCCATTTTCAAATAGCCAAATATTTGATTAACAAAGGCGCTGACTTGAATCGAAAAAGCGTCAAAGGAAACACGGCCTTGCACGATTGTGCTGAATGCGGCAGTTTGGATATAATGAAATTGCTGTTGTCCTACAATGCCAAAATGGCTCCCGATGCCTATCGAATGACTCCGTTGCTAGCCGCTGCTGTAACTGGCAACTCGGCCATTGTCGAATATTTGCTCACTAGAGACGAGTGTCAACCAATGGAGAAAATATCCGCTCTAGAGTTGCTAGGTGCCACTTTTGTTGACAAAAAACACGACATGCTCTCGGCGTACAACTATTGGAAGACGGCTCTAGAGCGAAGAAGTTCACCTATAATTAACCAGGACGGATCTAGAACTTTGTTGGATAAAAAATCTACTGTGCAAAGTAATCCTATTGAGGCGTATGATTATGCGTGTGAGTTTATGGACGAGAATGAGCTCAATGATATCAAGTCCGATCCAGATGATGTACGCATGCAAGCACTTCTAATTAGAGAGAGAATTCTCGGACCAACTCATCCAGACACTACTTACTATATTCGATATCGTGGGGCTGTTTATGCAGGTAAATATTTTTTTTTTCTATTCAATTTTGTAAGCGATTTAGATAGTTAAAGAAAAAAAATTATTTAAAATTTTTTTTTTTTTTAGGAATTAATTTTAAAAATAGAGGATGAATAAATTTTTTATTAATTATTAAAATATTTGAACAATTTTTGTTGTTGAGCAGACTATCAAATTTGTTCTTGTAAAAAAATTTACTCCATAAAACTATCACATAGCCTTTGAAAAATCAAACTACTTGAATAAATAAAATTTGAATTTTTAAAATCTTAGACAATTCTTGTTTTAAGAATTTATTTAAAAAAATCAATCAGAAATTAAGATAAATATCAAATTGAAATATTAAAAGTGATACAGATAGTAGACAATGATAAACAATTTAACTTTAAGCTATCAATTATAAAGATCGTAAATCGTAGTAAAATATTTTATGTAGCATTTTTATTTCAGGCTAAAAAAAAAAAGATCTTCATCTGTTTGTCTTAATTGTATAATTTTCAAAATTTACTTAACACGGGGCTGAAAGGGAGGTTAATTACCATTCCAAACTGTCTGGGATCCTCCCCGAACTATTATTTAAGAAAAAAAAAATTTCAAGCTATTGAATTAAATAGAATTTTTTAATAATTGAAAATATAAAATACTTTAAAATTAAAATCGTCAACTTTCATAAATTTAATAGTAATAGTGTGTTAACTCAGAAACGACCTGTAGCAGTTTTGAAATTTTCATCCAGTTTTTTATTGAATTCGTTCACAGAACAATTTCTTTAGGGAGTGAATTCCAATGGTTTGATATTCTATTTTTGAAGAATTCGAGACGTTGGTTACAACATCTGATGATTTCTCTTCTAAGTCTCTGGTTTTCATCTTTTTTTCACAGATTAGATTCAACATGATTTAATGAAACTTAAAATGAATCATCTATGTAAACTTTATTGCTTATTTTGATAGAATAGCTTAGGAAATCATATTAAGAATGACTAATATTTTTTAAAAACAATAGTTAGGGGCGGACACTGTGCAGTTTGGAACGGTAATTAACCCTGTGTTAAATAATTTTGATACTAAAATAAAGGTGAACCATAATTTGAACTAATACAAGTCAAATGAATTAAAAATAATTTTTTTTTCTAATTCATATCAACTCTATGGTCTATCATGTTTTTCTTGTGTTTTTTTTTGTCTGTGATTGAATGGTGCTTTGAATGTAACAATGAACTCATTCTGCACTGACAAATTAACTCGATTTAAACTCTTATTTCAATTAGTCCATGGGACTTAAATTTTAAATAAATAAATAAAAAATAATCAGTTTGAAAACAAATTATTAATGGTAGTAACAAAATTGTCTAAAAGTTCTTTTATTCTTAGAATAATTTCGAATTATTTCTAGAATAAACTTAAAAAATAGTGGAGTTAAATTCGAAATTAAAAAAAAAATTAAAAATTAAATTTTTTTCTTTATTCTAAGAGTAAAAGTTTAATAAAAAATTCGATTAAATAACCTAAAAAACTGTATAAAAACATTTAATAATTATTTTGTCTCAAAATTTTACCATTTTCGTCCAAAAGTAGCTTTTTTCTACCAGGTTTCTTTGGTGTTTATTTTTTTTTTTGCGGTACAGTTAGTTACAGTTAGTTACTGTTTTTTATTTGAACTAATTGCGATATTGGTAGTTATTGAAATTTTGGACTTTGCTTTGTTACTCTGAAGGTTTAAATCGAAATTAGTCTTAAAATGAAATAAACTTTTGCGCCTACTCTTAGTTTAAAGTTAATAGTCAAAGTTTATTCTAAAAAAAATAAAAAATTTAATACATGGCTTCGATGGTAACAGTTCCATATAGAATAAACCCAAATTTTGAAATTTGTTTTAGGGGTCAAGATTTTATGGTAAATAAATAAAAAATTTAACCAAGAATTTATGTCCGATTTTTTTCTTTTTTTAAGATAAAAGAAAAATTTATTTAGGAAATTACTATTCAATTCATTGAACATATTTGATACTTAACATTATAAAAAATGGACGGATGATATCCGGGCGCTTTTAGAAAAAGGTGCTGTGAATTTTGAACAAAAATAAAAATAAAATATTGAAATAGCTTTTTCTCTTAAGGCCTAAAAATCGTTGTGCAAAATTTATGCAAAAAATAGAAGTTATAAAAAACAATTTCCAAATTGGAAAAAATTTTCTATCTATCCTAGCGGATAATGGGGAGGCACTCATCTCCTTTTCCAGTACCTTTTGAGCATTGCCTCCGATCTGACACAGAGGTTACTGCATCGAGTTGATCATCAACACCGCAATTATTACCCAGTCGAAACCGGTCCCCCATTTTTTAATGAAAGGGGTTTAAAACTTGCGCCCCGTACTACAGAGACATTCATAATATTTTCTCTCCCCTTGGAGGGATCGAACCTTCGACCCTCTGCTCGCATGACTAACACGCAAACCACTCGGCTATACGGGCTCTAGGAAAATATAAATGAAGGTTTATTAACGGTTTGACCTGCAGTTTCATAATAAAATAAAAAAAACTGAGGATAAAAAAAAAATGATTTAAATATTTTGGTAAAAATAATTTTCTAGAAAACTTACATGATTTTTGTGATCAATTAAAGCAAGACCAATATAGAACATTTTTAAACTTTTAAAATAGCAAAATATCAGTGTTTTTTAAAAGGATCTTTTAGAATATTTTTAGTTAAAATATAGTGCTGGATATGGTCAATTGAAGCCACTGTACCGCAACAAAAATAATGTATCAAAACGATCCAGTAGCTTTCATTGAAAATGTCCAACAGTATTTTTCAAGTAAAAATTTTTGTATTCTAAAAGAGAGTTAAAGTGTTGTAATTAATTTAAATTAAACCAAATGTAACAAAATTTTTTAATATTAATAAAAAAAAAAAAATTTTAAATTAACTTTTTTATTAATTAAAATCAAAATAAAGAATTTTTTTTTAAATTAGATTGTGGCAATTTTCGAAAATGTATTTTATTGTGGCTGTATGCTTTGGACACTCAGCAAAAATCGCTAGACCCATTGCATCCGATGGTTCAGAGCTCGTTTCTTTCGTTCACTGAATTGTTTCAGTACATGCAAAAGCAGCTGCCTAGTTTGTCCAATTCGTCAAGTAGAGAGTCTTCAATTGACACTGCTCTGAACGACGTTAGTCATTTGAACATACTTAACATGTACACATCGACTGTCATAAAAATATTGAATCAAGCAGTTGAGGAAGTGAAACGAGGCCTCAGTCTTATCAAGCAATACAATCAATTGAAACTAGTCAAAAAAGAGGATAGCTCAGATGAAAAATTAGGCCATAACATTCAAAAAATACAAAAAGAAAAAATTCAATCATCTATTTCGCACAATAAAGTGGTCGATGACCGTCAACAAGACGAATCAGTCAATCAGAGCAATGCATCGCTGCAAAATTTCGAATACGGACATTTTGATCGCACATTGGTAGTTGTTGTACATTTTCTAGTTGTTGTTGCCGAGTCGCTAAATCATTGTGGCCCCGAGGAAAGTTTCAAGCTTAAAAAGCTGGTCTACGAATTGATCAAGCTTTCGCCCAAGAACAGCAAAGGCTCGAGTTTAATCCACTTGGCGTCTACTCGAGACAGTTCATCGGTAATTAAAAATCACACATTGAGCAGTTTTCCATGTCCAGAAGTGCTTAGTTTGTTGCTCGAATGTGGAGCTGATCCGAACGCTGTTGATGCTGACGGCAACACAGCGCTTCACTTGGCCGCTCTAAACCGAAACTTGAGCATCAGACCAACCGATAACGAAAGCTCGACTCTAAGCGATCGTGACAAAATAATTAAACTATTGCTTAATAGTGGTACTCATTTGGACACTTGCAATTCTTTTGGCAAAACAGCCGCTGACATGTACAAAGGAGGAAAATTGCAGCAAATAATTAATCCGATCAATTACGTTAATCTTCAGTGTTTGGCCGCCAAAGCAATTAAAAAATTTAATATTGAATATAAACAACATTTGACTCCAAAGTTAGCTAATTTTGTATCCATTCATTAGGAGATCCATGACTTTTATTTTTTAAATCTAAATTTAAAAAAACAGTGAAATTTTAAAAATAGTTTTATTTATGAGATACGATTTTGAAAAAAAGCCTTGTTTATTATTCTAAAAAGTTAATCTAATAAAATTTAAAAAGTGTAAATAATTTCAATTTTTACTTCACGTATTGCAAACACTTTTATGCCAATATTTTATCATTGACTTTTTTTTTTTCTCAATTTTTTTTAGACTATTTCACATTACTTTTTACACTATTATTATACTCTATTTTAAATATTTCAAATAAAATTTTTAAAAAAATGTTAATTTTTTTTTCTCAAATTTAGCAAAATCGTTTTTAATGCCTATGGTCTAGAAGGTATGGACAGTATTTTATTTATTAGAATTATTCAACTATTCAGGGACTATTTGTTTCACTAAATTAACCAATTTCTAGTATTCGACTATTCTGTAAAGTCTCGATCTGGACTTTAGGGATTTAAGCCAAGAAATAAATAAAACAACCAAATTTAGTTAAAGTTTATTTAAATGGAATCCGAAGTTACAACAAATAGTTAGTGGTTTTTATAGTAGCTAGAACATGTGTATCAGCTGCAGTTAATTCAAGATTAAATAATAAGTAGAGACATGTCAAGACATGGGTCTTAACAATTCGATTATTCAAAACAATAATACAGTATGTTGCAAATGTTTAGAAATTAATTATGGCATTGTGAATTTTGAAACAAAAAAACAAGAACAAACTTTTTAAATTGTAATAACTTTTTTTCCATAGGTCTAAAACTTTTTCTGCAAAATGTTAAAGCTGATACAAAGCAGATATCGCCCAGATTTTATCTCTGAAAAAACCCTGCAAATCTGCAAAATAGTATATGTATCAAAAATATTTCAAAATTTAATTGCAGAGCTTTTTCAAAGATTACATTTGGATGATACATGCTTTGTATCAGTTTTAGACCTATGGAATAAAAGTTATTACAATTTAAAAAGTTTGTTCTTACTTTTTTGTTCCGAAATTCACAATGCCTCAATTATTTTAATTATCTAAATTTTTTTTATTCAATAAAAGCACTGATCTGAAATTTTTTTTCCTCTTCAATTTGATACATCACTCTCAGCAAAAAAATATAATAATTATCTTTTAAAAATTTAAAATAAAAGTCAGTGCAAAAGCTTAGAAATTCGGGCAATCCAAAAGTTTTAATTCATTAAAATCTAACCCTAAACTAAAATGAACCCGAATCAACTCAATTCGAAGTGGTGCAAGAATTTATTGAAAAAAAATCAATCGAGCCTTCTTAATTATACGTATAAAGTATTTGAAAACATCACCTGAAGCCAAACAAGTTCCAATATGAGAAAAAAGTAACTGTTGAAGACCAAAGAAATCAGCTAGAGCGTTAAATTCTTTTAACATTGATGATTTAGGACTATTTGCTTTAATATAGTAATTAAAATCTTTAAGTTTTAAAAAAAAATTAAGAAAAAAAAAACTGACTACCAAATTAGATGCTTCTTTTATGCTAAAAAATTTTTAAATTTTAAAAAATTAAAATTACATATTTTTTAATTATAAAAAATGATTACCTTTAATATAAACATGCATTTTCTGAACAAATTTCTTCAAAAGAAAAAAATAGAAATAATTATATGGTGGAAACGATTTTTATGAGACTGCCTAATTAAATAAAAAATTTAATCTGTATTTACAATTGATGACACATCGTGGATTACCGTACTATGTCGATTATCCACGATGTGTCGAATTACTAATATATAAATGAAATTATTAAATGAACATGAAAAAAAATTGACATTTCAAGCGAATCTATTTTAATGGTATTTTGATTTTTTTTTAATTTTAAATAATTTTGAAATTCTAAAATTGAGTTGTGTTCTTCAAATACTTAAAAAACGACCTATAGACAAATTTTAAAACCTCTGGCATCCAAAAAAAGAAAAAAATAAAGTTCTATTACACTCACATGTCATGGCATATGATAACATACAAATAATTTAAAGAATAACATACAAACAAACTAAATAATTAAAAAATTCAAAATTGAAAATTAGATTTTCTAAATTTATATGGCATATGATTATCGCTTCAGTAAAAATAATAGAATAAATCAGTAAATATAATATTTTATTCAGTAAAAATGATTATCCCATCAGTAAAATTTATTCAGAAAATTATCTTCAGCAAAATTATTTTTAAGTTATTAAAAGCCTTTTCTAAAGACATCGAAGAAGCTAGTGTCCTTTGTCTCCAGCTAGTCGAATATGATTATCTTAGAAGAAAGTGTTCCTGTCTCGCCTTCGCCAAACAGCATCTATGCAAACACATTCTTGCCGTTTCTGCACAGTTAAAATTGGCTGATTGCGTTATTCCATTGGTAGCTAAACAGATCCCGATTGGTCAGAGACGTGGACCTGGACGTCCGAAAAATGCTAAAAGAGCACTCATCAAACATTAATTTCCAGTCAGTTAGCTAAAATTCATTAAAGGACAATGGTACGCTGAATAGTATTTTTTATTTAAATTATTATTACTACATTCTATATATCAAACGAAAGCTTAGTCAATATGGAACAAAACTAGATATGTATCTTTTTTTTAATAAACTACCATTACCAAGTTATTCAGCCTCTTAAATAACTAATCTAAAACCTCTCATTTTAGTTTTTGAAATAATTTTGGAATGTTGAATTATTTTTTTCATAAAATAAATAACTAATCAATACATAATTTTCTTCTCTAAAAGATGGAAAAAACAGAAAATATTTATCCCTTGGTAATTTGGAGTAAATTCAATTTTACCTAAAACACCAAAATTTTAAGAAAATACCAATAGTTTCTGATGGCTATCGTTTTGGAGTATCAGATCAAAATTTACTTACTCCTTATCAATAAATATACAACATATCAAAAATTCAGTCTGTTCCCATTAGAAAATTAAAAATTGAATAGGAATAACTTAAAAATCATATAAATACTAAGCTGTTTAGAATTTTAAAAAATTCATTCAAATTATATAAGACAATAGTTTATACATTGTTGAACATGTTCACACATTACTAGAGTTCTTTGGTTTTTAGGATATGCTAGAAACAATATATCCTAAAAACCAAATATACATTATTTTACTGACCATATAATATTTTGTCAATTTATATATGCGAACAAAAAGGAAAAAAAAAGAAGCATATTATTGTTTAACGGTAGCATCAAATAAATAAAAAAGTTCATATCAAAACAAATATGTCAGAAGAAGATATCTATAAATTAAAAATCTACATTAATAGGACCACGTTAGTCGTTCTGCTTTATTAATTTAGCTTTTAAACTAAATTGATCGTAGAATATAAACTATTTTTATTATTTTTATTAAAAAAATTTACATGTTTTAATATTTATTTAAAAGCTTTGATTAAGGTCTTTTGAATATTTTTCTTTTCATATTACAGACTTTAAAGGAACCAATGCTACATTTAAGCAAAGCTTTTGTCAAAAATTGCCTGCCCTTTGAGTGTTAAGTAAACTTGATACCAAGAGTAAATGCGACTTGGTAAAGGAAACAAATGCCATAGAAGATTGTTGTTTATTAAAAAAATCTGAGCAAAAGAAAAAAGATCAATCCTCATGGTTTGATGCTGAATTAAGACCACTAGGAAACTTTTGGAATTGAGGAAAAGACCCAAAATTTTATTAAAGAAAAAATTGAATTCCTTTTTTTTTTTTGATTTTAAGGTATTGTGAAATTTAGTACAAAATACAAAATCAAAATATCAAAAATTCAAAAGCTCAAGTTCATAAATTAATATTTTAAGATTAAAATTAAAACTTAAATAAGTTCATTTTTATTTACAAATTTAATTTAAAAAAAAAAAAGGTCAATAGGTATCTTCACAAATAACTGGCGCATATTCATCGGGCTCTTCTTCAAAATCAAAGCCAAATTTTTCTTTCAAATAATTTTTAAATTTGTTAGATTTTTCGCTTAACTGAATTAGTGAGCTATTTTCGCTAGTGCACTCATTGCTTACAGATTTAATATTATCAAAAAAATTGTGAAGATTAACTACCAAAAAATTATTGCTTGTTAAAATATCTGAAAAAAAATCTTCGGGCATTTCTTTCAATTCAAAATAAACAACTTGAACAAATTGAATAAACAACTGTGGATACTTTTTAACACAATTTTCGCTATTGCATAGCAAATTAATTAGAGACTTCCACTGTTCTAAAGCATCATAAACTTGTCCGATCAATAGGCAAACAAATGCGAATTGCAGCTCTCCCAAAATGTTCAATGGTTGCCAATTATGAAATTTTTCTGCTTGATTTTTAATAAAAAGCTCCATTTTATGTGACATGTCTATATGGTGTGCAGTTAATTCAACTGGACTAACTTCTTTGGAAAAAGCTTGTTCTTGAATGTTTGAAAAACGAATATTTGTATGCTCCTGATGCTGCATTTCAGGCAAGCGTTTCTCGGCTTCTTTTAAATTACTTGGAACTTTAAAAATGTCAACTTTTTGCTTTTTTTTCTCAGGCGAACGAGTCAAAGTGAACTTTTTTCCAACAAGACTTGAGCCACTTGTTATTAATTTATTTTCTGGTTGCAAAATTTCAACCAAGTCTTTTGAAATACAATTTGTTAGCGATATCCAACGTTTGTATTCATTGTACGGATAGGCGCCAAGATATTTGTCATATTCTCGTTTTCTCTGCTGAAAATTTTCAATTTGGTCTTCACTCAGACAATAGTCTTCAATAGTTTCTGTCTGTTGATTCCATTTTTTGGCTACAATTTCTTTAGCTTTAAAATCGTGAAAAAATCCACTCCGAATTCCAATATTTCCGTATTTATCTGAAACACTAAAGTAAATAAAATGAATTCCAGGCGGAATCATTTTTACTCCTTTGAAATTTTCACCTGTTTTCCAGCAATTGTAGTCTATTCCGAATTCACTGTTTTGTGGTACATCGAAAAATAGAAAAATACCACCAGCTTCAAAGAGTTTATTGGCATCATAATCTTTTAGGCTCATTTTTATTTTTAAAATTAGTCTATTTTATTTTTAATTTAATAAGATTATTTTCAATTTGAAATTTATATGTAAACCAAGTTGCATTAATTTTTGTCTTTGAAAATTTTAAAATCAACTTCTTTTTCAACAATTTTTAAGTTAAAATCAAAATCAGAAATTCATAAATTAAGTGCTATCTGAATTTTTAATTTTTGACTTGAAATTCCTAATCTACGTCCTGTGAAACCCTAAATTTCAAAATTTTAAGATGAAATCTTTTTTTGAGTCAAAGTCATCGAAAGACTTTAAAAACTCCAAGAAATTTTGGAGCTTCTATAAATC
>VANL01000196.1:0-53233 GCA_006352455.1 Brachionus sp. 'Tiscar'
GAGTTTAAAGTAGAAGAGTTTGTCACCAAGAATGTGGTAAATGTTGTTTCAGGAGATGTTGAATTTGTTGCACCATTAGTTGTTGAGTTTAAAGTAGAAGAGTTTGTCACCAAGAGTGTGGTAAATGTTGTTTCAGGAGACGTTGAATTTGTTGCACCATTGGTTGTTGAGTTTAAAGTAGAAGAGTTTGTCACCAAGAATGTGGTAAATGTTGTTTCAGGAGATGTTGAATTTGTTGCACCATTGGTAGTCAAATTTAAGGAAGATGAATTAGTCACCAAGAGTGTGGTTTCAGGAGATGTTGAATCTAAGGTAGTGTTTTGTTGGGTAGTTAGAGTAGTGGTTGATTCTCGGCTCGTTTGAATAGTGGTTGTCACAAATGTATCATTCTCTTGAGCTTTTGTGATAGAAAAAAGAAATAATATCAAAAAATAAGTTGAAGACATAATGTAGAATTCTCCAATCAATATTTAAATTTTTAAGAAAATATGCATCCATTCTTTTATGATAAAAATTGTTTTGATGATTCTTTCTCTCTGATCATTCGAGTATGAATCATGAGAAAATATTTTCTGTCTTTTAAATTTTTATTATGTAAGAATATTCATGAAACTGATAAAAAATACAATGCTTTTATCGAGTTTAGAATTTTGGAATTAAGTATGATAATGTGAGTTCCATTAAACGAAGATATTAATTTAAAAAAATTGAATAATGGTTTGAGATATTTATTGAACATAAAAAATTTAGTTTTTTTACAATTTATTCTTGATTTTTTAAGTTTATTTATTTTAAAAAAATAATTAAAATGAAAAATAATATATTTGAAAAAAAAACTTGTGCATATGCAAGGAGAAACCATCTTCTATATCTAAATTTTCCACTGTGATTTTTGAGATGCGAATGTTCATGCGAATTGTTCATGAAAGTTAAATGGGTGTAATTTATTTTTTAGATTTAAAATTTGTGATCATTTGTAGGCAAAAAGATCCTTACTAGAGTATAATAAACAAACGTAAACGTATTTGAAAAAAAAAAGCAACGAGTACATTGATAAAAAATTGAAATTTAATTTTTTTTAAATATTTTTTTATAAATTTACTAAAATTAATAATATTTATAAAACAATTTTAAAAACTGAGTTTGCTATTTGGATACGAGAAAAATGCACACCAGGGTGTATTTAAAATAAAATCTGGTCAAAAAAAATTAAATATCAAAATATTTTTTCTAAAATTTATTTAATAAAATAAAAATTATTTCTTTTGGAAAACAATAAAATCATTCCGTTTTCTTATTTAAGAAAATTATCCCTTTTTTTAAACCAAAAAAAAAACTATCCCGTTTTTTTTCAGAAATATCAAACAAGAAATTATTTCAGACATTACTCAATTTAAAATTAATTTTGTGAAGGCTTTTAGTAATTTTCCTCACAAATTTAGTATAAATAACAACAAATATATAAGATTAAATTAAATAATTACCAAAAAAATATTGTCTGCTGCACAAAAAAGTATACTTTTTCAGTCTCAAAAAGTTTTCAAAAGCAGTCTACCTCCTTATATTGTAGATTTGATTAAAGAAGGTATGTAAATAAGAAGATATTTTCAAAAAACTCGCTGTCAAATGACGAAACAAAAATATAATCAATTAATATTCAAAATTAAAATTAGCTTAAAAAAATTTTGGAATCAAAATTGGCCTGATTTTATTAAAAAGATGGGGAAAACCCACTATCAAGCAGGTCATTTTGGAAAAAAATAAATAAGTTTAAATCAAAAAAAGAGTCAAATTTAATCTCGACCCTAACCCTTAACAACCAAGATTTCAAAACAGACGACGAAAAACGAAAATTATTAGGAGAAATATTATCTACAACATTCCTGACCTTAAAAACAGTGAAAAAGATTCAGAAATAACTCACTCTAATTTGAAATATTTTAAGAGCAATAGTCAGTCAAAATTTAACAAACTGATTAGCCTTAAATGATTTTGGCATTAAAAGAGCTAATACTAGAAGCAGCTTGCGGAACTGACCTTAACGACAATCTAATGTTAAAAAATCTACCTATAAATTCATTAAATGAGATAATAGATCTTTTCAACCTTAGTCTCAAAGAAGGTTTAGTTCCTAAAGCTTGGAAAAATGCCAATATCACAATGGAATACCTAAGAAATCTTCTCCTACACAAGACCCGTCTAATTATCAACCAATTAGTATTACTAGCTGTCTGGTTAAACTGCTTGAACGTATTATTTTTTCAAGATTTCTTGGAGAAAAATTTGTTGCTAATCCAGGAGCAATCTGGTTTTAGAAAACATCGAAGAACAGCAGATAATTTAGTTTTTCTTATCCAAAAAGTTGTCGAATCTTTTAATATAAAAAAAAAGTATGTGATTTATTTTTTGACATTTCCAAAGCTTTATATTAAACAAGAAAATAACAATTTCACAACAATTCAAAATTCATGTTTTCAACTTTTAAGTTGTTTTATCTATAATTTTGCTTAATATCATCTAAACAAAATTAAGCTAATTTCATAATAAAATGAAATTTAAAATTCAATCCTATTTAAAAGAAATATTTTCATAATTTTCATAATTTTTACTCAAAATTTATATCATATTTTACAATGTTTGAATCAACTAATGTTAATTTAAGTACAACCTGGATTTTAATATATACAGGTCTAGCCATTGGCATAGCATCAACGTAAATACAAGTGAAAAATCCTGATTGAATTTTGTATTCTCTCTTAAGGATCACAAAATGGCTAAGAATGCGCAGTCACTTCAGCAAGCTAAACATACCAGGTCCCAAGCCATTGCCAATAATTGGTAACTTTAATCTCATCATTAAACACGGATTACCGTACAATGATTTGAATATGACTCAAAAATATGGAAAAACATTGGGCTTTTTCATGGGATCGAGTCCAGTTGTCGAAACAACTGATCTTAGACTAATAAAATCAGTTTTAATAAAAGATTTTAGTATTTTTACCAACAGAAAACGCATGGAAGCCATGATGTTTGAGCCATATGATTATTTTTTGTCTTTAATTAAAGACGAAGAATGGAAGAGTATTAGAGCTGTTCTTTCAACTTCGTTCACTAGTGGAAAACTAAAATCAGTTGAATAAATTAAATAAAATTAATAATAATTTATTTTAATTTAATTAAAAATAGATGTCCAAACTAATGATGGAGTGTTCGAATCAATTGAACAACCATCTAAAAAGGGTTGCTGATCAAGATGGTACTTTTAATGGAAAAGAGTAATTTTTTTTCTTGTTAAAACAAAGAAGATATTTCAGAGATTCTGAGTTTCTGAGATTTCTGACAAAAATCTTAGAAAAATTCTGAAAAGTACTTCAGACAAAATTTTCAAAATTTTTTTTCAGAGAAAATTTTTATTGCACCAAAAATTAAGTTCAAAATAAAAAGAAAAAAAAAACAAAAAACGTAAATTAAAAACGTTATAATTTAAATGAATAAAAAAGAAAACAAACAATTAAACTAATTTAAATTCTTGGTGGGTTTCGATCGTGTTTCGGTAGCTGCATTTAGCATTCGTTGGGTCTGGACGAGTATATTCAAGAATTTTTTCTATGTCATTTATAAGAATAGATATCTTATATTCTTTAGCGTTCATTTTATTTAGATAATTAGGATAGTTAATTTTAAATCAATAAGAGTAATTGAGTATTGGTTTTATTTAAATAGGTTATTTTACTTTTTCTCACTTTAGTATTAGGTTTAAAAAAATTGATAAAGAGATCTATTTCCGTAATTTTTTTTTGATATGTGTAACATCAAGGTAATTTAAAAGTGATACACCGATCGATTTTTTAATTTCCATTTGTAAAAAAAAAGAAAATTTATCTGAAGTTTTTTTCAGAATTTATTTCCGACATTTCCAAGAAAAAAAAATCCCATTTCAGAATTTTTCTGAGATTTTTCTCAGAAATCTCAGAAACTCAGAATCTCTGAAATATCTTCTTATAGGTAAAAAATTCCAGTAAATTAATAAAACTTAATTTTCTAAAAAATTTGTAAAATTTTAGTTAATCAAAAAATAAAAATTTTTTTCCTCAAATTTTTTATTTTGCACCAAATCCATAATTAGAAATTAGTTTTTTGTTACATGAGAAAGATGCACTTTGGTGCATGGTCCAAAAGATTGTCTTAGCATCTCGTTTGGTCTGTAAAAATTGTAAATAAAAATTGCCTGAATAATTTTAAATAAATTGTTCGCCAAAATTTATAATACAACAATTATGACAAGCTAATTTAAAATTATACTCGTGTGCAAAATTAGAAAATTTTGCAACGGTTTATTTAAATAGGCTTGATGATTAAACATATAAAAAAGCACATAATCAGCAATATTTTATTTTATTGCATTTTATTGCATTTAATTTTAAAAGACACTTGAAATAATAATTTATTTTGCAATTAATAAATTTCATTATTAAGCGCATATAACTTGTAGCATATATTTTTCTATTTTTTGTATGTCTGTATGTGTGTGTGTGTGCATTATGCTCATGAATAATCATATGAACAAAAACAAAATTTGCTTGCTTACAAAAAATTTATAAATTGAATAAATTTTCTAATTTTTATTTTCTCATCTAATCTGGTCGGAAAAAAACAACAAAAGAAAAAAGAATAAAGAAACCAACAACAACAAACTGTGCTTGAGATGGACGAGAACCGAGCGAAGCCAGGCGGGTCGAAATGCCAGCCGGAGGAGGACGAAGAAGACGAGGACTTTTACTTGAACAACGACGACGAGTGCGACCAGGACGAGGACGACTACGACGACTACATGGACGAGGACGTAGACGACACGGACTACTCTAGCCAGTCCAGGTACGAGCCAACGCCGTCGGTGAACATACTGGGCCAGAGCGCGGCCAGCATACAAAGCTCTTCGTATCCGTCCTGTCGCCAATCAAACCAAATGAGCGCAATTAGCTCTTTGTCCAGGTCGTTGACTAAGCGACAAGTTGAACTCGACGAGGAGTTCAAGTACGAGATATTGTCGCCCGAAAAAATAGTCCGACACATGAACGAATGCATTAAGGACGTGAACAGTATACTCGAGCTCAATTTGACTGTGACTCGTGCTCTTTTGCACCATTTTCGCTGGGACAAGGAAAAGCTCATGGAGCGATTCTATGACGGCGATCAGGACAGACTTTTCCGCGAGGCTCATGTAGTCAACCCTTTTCGAATTAATAAAAAAGTAACTGAAAAATAAAAAATTTAGTTAATTTTTTTTTTTTTGTTGTTGTTGTTGTCTAAAAAAAATTTTTTTTTTTTTTTCACAGATCAACAGTGCTCAGCCCCGGTCGGCCAGGACTAGGGAGTTTTGTTGTGAAATTTGTTTTTGCCAATATGCTGAAGATGTATGCTTTTTATTTTTTAGTTGGTAAAAAAAAATTATTTTTTTTTTCTCTCTTTTGTCAAGAATATGTCCGGACTTGAGTGTGGACACAAATTTTGCAAGTCTTGTTGGCGAGAATACTTGACTACTAAGATAATTGACGAGGGAATGGGACAAGTAAATAAAAAAAAATTTTTTTTTTTCAAATTTTATTTATTCTGAAAATATGTGTCTTTGGTCATTTAGAAATAAAATTATTAAATTTTAAATTTTGATTAAAAATTTTATGTGTTTCTTTCATTATGGGCACATCGCAGTCTTTTACTCTTAATGCATTGACTAAATGACTCTGAATTTGTTCTTGTGTTTAGTTCTCAGACCAGAAAGTGTTCAGATTTTTTGTGTCAGATTCAGACATTCCACAACATTGGCTACCGTTCATCGGTGTTGCTTTTACTACAGGGTTGTAAAGTTTGAGTTTTGTTTGTATGCTGTTCGCAGTCTCGCAAATGCGCTCTTTGCTTATGAAGATTTGTTCTTGATGTCTATGTGTTCTCCCATGTTTGTACTGATGATGCTTCATAAGTATGTGAATTCACTTACCCATTGATCATTAACTATTTGCACCAGCAAAGTCTAAACCTTGAAGCTTTGCTGTCTGACTGCTGTACACACTTTGAAGCTCTGAATCTTCTGTGGCAGGCCTAAGATCTTAGTATGGCCCATAAGGTTTCTCTGTATATGCTATCAAAAGCTTTGTTGAAGTCAATCAAGTTAAGATACAAGGGGCTACTCCATCCCAGACTTTGTTCTATGATGTTCCTAAGAGCTAATATCTGCTCTATGCAACATCTGTATTTTACTAATTTTTTTTTATTAAAATTATTTTTTCAACAAAGGACACCAGATTGGTTATGTCTAAAAGATAGACCGATCAAGATTGCGAAAAAACAACACCGGGTGTAAATCACCAAAATTTTTATTAAGTGAAATTTTTTCAGATACATTTATTCCTAATTATCTGAGTTTAACTATACACCCATTTTAGTCTAAAAAAAATTTTTCATCTCTGTTAGTTTTCGAGTGAGAAAATATCATCCCAAAACACCCTCATAACTTTCCCAGATACACTCCAAAATTGATTATATTCTTGAATAGAGCATAAAAATACCTACTAGAAAGGGTAGTTAGTACAGTATGTCACAAAAAGTTAGAATCAAACTTTTTTTTTTTAATTGGATTGTTTTATTTTTCGCTTAATCGGTCATCAAAGAAAATAAAAATCCAGATTTTTTTTTATTTCTTAATTTTTTATTTATTCAAATATCGGAAAAATACAAATAAAAGGATAAACAGAAAAAAATCCCAAAAACAATTACTATTGTTATTAGATACCTAATTCAAGCATAATTGAAAAAAATAATTTTTTTAAATTTTACAGTTTGATTCTAACTTTTTGTGACATACTGTATAAATTAATTAATTTGATTTTGACATTAAAAATCGAAAAAACAACTTTTATGTCTATTTGACAATACATCCTGATTTTTTTGCCTTTTTACCATTTTTTTTTCACAATGTAAAATTGCAATTACAGGCTATCGATCCTGAAGAATCTGAAAATAAAATCAGATTTATTCTATCTGAATTAGATTTTAAAAAAATATTTTTTGCTATTTTTTTTTAAATTTTGTCAAATGTTTATAACAACTCTACAACGATCTTCTAATAAAAATAAATTTTTCCTTACTTTTTTGATTTTTAGGCAAAAATTTGTAACCGGTTAATAAATATAATGTTTATTCATTAAAAGCTTTATTAAATATAATTGAACGTTCTCAAGTTCTAAGAATGGAATTCTTATTTATACCTAAATGCTCGTGTCCAGAACACGAGCTAATAATTAAGTCAAGATTTTTATTATTTTGAATTTTATTCTATGTTTGTTATGAAGGTGTTTTTGGGTGTTTTGGGTTGTTTTTTTTTAGATTAAAATGGGTGTATAGTAAAATTCACATAACGTAATTATCCGAATTTACTGACATGTCATTAATTTTTTTAGTGACATGTCATTATAGAATCTTTTACATGTTATAACAGCGTGTCACTAAAATAGAGTACTCTATTTTAAAGACATGTCACTCAATTCGGATGATTACGTTAATTAGAAATAAATGTATCTGAAAAAAAAATGTTTATTTTTATAAAAATTTTCAAAAAAAATAACAAATAATTAATTAGCTTGTTTGTCTTTATTTAAAATTTAATGTGTATTTAAATTCTAATGATTTTTTTTAAAACTTTGATATTTTTACGGATATTTCTGAAAGTGTCTAAAAGGGAGATTTTTCAAAAATATTGATTTTTTGTATCTCATTTAATTGTAACAAAGCAATAGTCATATAACGACCGAATTAGAGTTTTACACAGAGTTAGATTTAGTCTGGCTTAGTTTTTCCATTTAAATTTTTCACTCAGTCTAATTTGTGAAAATTGTACCTTATTTTTAAATAGTAAGGTATAATGACTTTGTTTCAGTTGTATCTGGTGACAATTTACATATATATTTGAATAAAGTGCAACATACTTACGGTGCATCTTTTTAACCTTAAATATTTTTTCTGATGTAAACATAAGACAAAAAATAAAACATCGACAATTGATTTGTTTTACTAAACAAAATAAAAAGAATAAATTTATAATTTGACTATTAAAGACTTTATTTTTAAATATTTTAATTTAGTCAAAAATCAAAAAAGAATATATGAAAACTAAAAGAAAAAAATATTAAAAAAAAAAATTTAATAAATTTTATATTTTAAAAGTATTTTTAAATTTGAATCTCATCGTTGTATTATTTTTTGTCTTTTTTTTTTTTATACTGGAAAATAGTTATTCTAACTTGAAAAAAAGTGCAAAAGACAATTTGTTCTTATTAGCTTAAATCTTACAAAACCTTTATGAATTTTGCTAAAATCACTGGTGCATTATTTGGTGATATTTTTAAAACCTTTAAACCTATAGAGTCAATAAATTTTTAAATTCATTTTTGATACCACAATTTTATTTAAAAGTTGCCATTAAAATTAAGAAAAATCTGTTTCAACACAAATTTATATAAAGAAAAAAATTTTTCATTTCCACAAAAAATTCACACATAAAAAAAAAAAATTATTGCAACGCATTAGTGCCAAAATCTAATAACAGATTATGTGCAATTTATATTGGCTTATATTTCTAGTATAAGAAAAAATATTTTTAAATGTAGAAAAAATACTTGAGAAAATAGAAAAAAAATGTTAGTTTTTTCTAAGTCTTGCGCGTTTTAGCCTCTCGGTTTGACCATTTTGATTTTATGTTGATCAATTATTGCAGTCAATGCTCAGTATTTAATTCGATCTAGTCGCTGATTGAACTTGAATCGATGGTTTGATGTTGCTTTCTATTGGTCTGAAAACGTTCACATTTAAAGGACCAGCTGAATTTCTCTCAAGAGATGCTAGAGCCTTTTTTCTACGGCCTCTTTTAGAATTTTTCTCAATCAAAAAAAATATTTTTTGGGTATTTATTTTTTGTTAAATTTATTAAAAAAAAATAAAAACTAGGTACATAATAATTATTGATGAGTATTATAAAAAATAAAAAAAATATCATAAAAAAAAATTATTCTCTAATAAATGCTTTTTTTGCTAAGGTAGGTCTGCCTCTCTTTCTTTTTTGGCCGATTGCTTAATTCAGCTTTGACTGCTTCCACTCCCAACATATTTCAGTCATTGACAACACGATTTGTGAAGAAGTTGTACGGCTGAGCACAATTCTTGACTATTTTTCTTTAAAATTTGTATGGTCTCTTGTACTTCTGCTTGAAAAAATGAGTGCAGATGTTGAAAAAAAAGACCGTAGTTTAGCACTTCGTTGTACATCCTGTAGAATTCTTTTGTCTTTCTGTATATATGAGCACCATACTGGAATAGCATGCTCTAAATGAGGCCTTACTAGACTTAAATAAAATTTATTTTGATTAACGATTGAATAATTTACACTTTGAATTTTTTTTGAAACCTAAAAAAAAAAAAAAAAATTTTTTACTCAAATTTTTATTAAATAAAAAATCTAAAATTTAAAATTAATTTTTTTTTTTTAAATTAAATTATTTTAAGACAATTTCATGTGCTGCACACAAATGCGACATACTAGTAAACGACGACACAGTAATGACTCTAATACTTGATCCAAAAGTAAGAACAAAATATCAGCATTTGATAACAAACAGCTTTGTCGAGTGCAATCGGCTGATGCGTTGGTGTCCAGCGCCCAATTGTTCAAACGCAGCCAAAGCCCAGTATTTCGACTCGCAGCCGGTCAAGTGCGCATGCGGCCACGTGTTCTGCTTCGGCTGTGGCGAGCTGTGGCACGACCCGGTCCGATGCAAGTGGCTAAAAAAGTGGATCAAAAAGTGCGACGACGACTCGGAAACGTCCAACTGGATTGCGGCCAACACCAAGGAGTGTCCAAAGTGTCACGTGACAATTGAAAAAAACGGCGGCTGCAATCACATGATATGCAAGAACCAGGCGTGCAGGTCCGAATTCTGCTGGGTGTGTCTGGGACCGTGGGAGCCGCACGGCTCCTCCTGGTACAACTGCAACCGGTTCAACGAAGACGACTCGAAAAAGGCCCGCGACGCCCAAGAAAAATCGCGACACGCCCTCCAACGCTACTTGCACTACTACAACCGCTACATGAACCATCATCAAAGTCTCAAAATGGAGCAGAAGCTCACCGCGTCCATACGCGAAAAAATGGAAGAAATGCAACAGCACAACATGTCCTGGATCGAGGTGCAGTTCTTGGGCAAAGCCGTCGAGGTGCTGTGTCTGTGTCGGCAAACTCTAATGTACACGTACGCGTTTGCTTTCTATCTAAAACGAAACAATCATTCGATTATATTCGAAGACAACCAAGCCGATTTGGAAATATCGGTCGAAAAGTTGTCCGGTTATCTCGAAAGAGACATCACGTCCGATAATGCCGCAATAACCAAACAAGAGGTGCAAGACAAGTACAGATACTGTGAACAAAGACGCAAGGTTTTGCTCGATCATGTGCACGAAGGATACGACAAAGACTACTGGGAGTACCAAGACGACTTGTAGTCCTCTTTATCATCATCTTCTCATTATCTTAGTCACACACACATACACACACCCACACACACACACACACACACATGCTATTTAATTTAAGAAATTGTTTATAATTTTTATTTAATAAAATCTATAAAAGTTAGTTTGGTTCTTAATTTTTATTTTATTTTTTTTTCTTTTAGTTCAAAGTGATTGCATTAAAAATATTGGTTTTTTTAATTTTTTTTTCTTTATTCATACATGTTATGTAAATTGTAAATTAAATCAAAAGGCCACGACATTCATTGCCAACTCGTTTATTTTTAAAAAATTCATTGAGCCTAATTAGCTAATTTATTATTTTCGAATAAAATATTAAAGAAATTTTCTTTTAATTACAAAAAAAAAATTTTTTTCTTAAATTTTTAGAAATTGAAAAAAAAAGTTTTTTTTTTTTAGAAATTTTTTATTATTATTAAGTACGAATTAACAAGAGTTGACTTTAGAATCAGAAATGTTTACACCATTATGCTCTAATTCATTATAAGGGATGAAATTGTATCAAAACACACCACAAAAATAGGCCAAGTGCTTTTAAATACTGGTGAAAATGATGTAATCACAAATTAGGATAAACTTAAATATTTTTTCAAAAACCATCATTTTATAAGTTCCAGAAAGAAACTTTTTCAGAACATAAAAAAAGATGTCTGTTATCCTTATATTTGGGATAATTAAAAGAATTATTTTTTTTATATTTTTATTTTATTAACAATAAAACAACAAATACAAAAACTACAATAATAACAACTATAAAATGAGGCCTAACTTTAGGTTTTATTTTATTTTTTGGAAATATTCGAATAAGACGAATAATATAAAATTAAACACAACTATTTATAGTGGAAAGAATTAATTAAAAATATAAAGAAAGAAATACAATAATAAAAAAGAATTAAGATTGAAACGCAATGGTCAGTCTAGTGAAAGTTAAATTAAATTAAAATTAGAAAAATTTAATTAAGTTTAATATCACGAAAAGCTAAATTAAAATATTAATCTAAAGAGAGTAAGAGATCATAGTAACATGTCTCCTAAAATTTGGCTCTATCAACTTTTTATCAGTTAAAAGATTCAACTATTTCAACAGTTTGCTATTTTAATTATTAATGAAAAAGGAAAACTTTATCATACAATATTTTTGAATGTTACTAATGTTTCTTTAAAAAAAATTCTATAATGTCTCAAATTTTTTTTACAGGGCTTCTTTGAAAAATTTCAAAAATGAAGAGTTAAATACTCTTATTTATTTATGGTTTTTATGGCACTTTTTTTTTTGTAACATTCGAAGGTTTAGAGAAATAAAGAAGAAACAATTACAAAAGCGTTTATTTTCCTATTGAATAAATAAAGTTTTAATCAATACATTTTTTTGCCTTTATCCAAAGTATGGATTCATAATGTTAAATCGGAATTTTTAATAAAATTGTTTCAATTTTTTTTTAATTAAAAGACAATAAAATTTACTAAAAATTAATTATGTGCATTAAAAAGGAACAACTTAGACTCTTATCACTTTGGCTCTTATACCTAATTAAACATGGTGATTTTGTTTACCATTCAATATAAAAACTATTCCATTTTGGAACCTTGAGAAACAAGAAAAGAGCTCAAAAATTGAATTTATTCCCACGAATAGAGGTGGTCTTATGCTTTTTTATGAAGAACACCTTTACCAAAAATTAAAAAAACCAAACAAAGACGGGACTCAAGCATGGATATGCCAAGATTACCGTTTAATGTTTTTACAGTTTTTAACTTTTATTTTTTATTTTATTTTATTTTTTTATTCTGAAGGAGCATTAGCTCGATACAGATTTAACAAATAAATAAATAAATAAAAATAAATAACTTTAAAAGAAAGAGATAATTCAATTAATAAAAATATTTTCGTATTTTGAACAATTTAATTTTGTTCAAACAAGTCAAACAAAACAAATTAGGGAAATTTTTTTGAAAGTCTTTTAGCTTTTTGCCAAAAAAAATTTAATAAAAACTCTAAAATTACTGTTTTTTTTTAATCATATCTTGAAGTCTTTAACCTTTGAGCAGATAAATTGGCTTTTTTTTTCCTCATTCCAGTCCCAGTCGTACTCAATTCTGTTCTGATCAAATATAAAGTTATAAATAAACCCAGAACATAAAAATTGGATCAATTTCTAATTGCATTGTACTAACTTTATTTAAAAACAATTTTTAAACTTAATCTGAGCTCTTTATAAAACTTATTCTAATTTTATCTTATTTTTACTTTACATTTTTTATTCTATTTTTTTTCTTAATCTTAAAGAGCTTTAGCTCGGCACAGATAAAACAAATAAATAAATGTTCATTTAAAACTTCGACAATTTCTTATGCATTATTGTTCTATTTGTTTTTAATGGGAGGTATTTAATCGATCTCTAAAATTACTTAATCGATCACTAATATTTTTCTATCTCTTATTTTACTAAATACCCTTAACTTATATTTATTAATCTGTCTCCTAAATTAAATAAAACAGCAACTAATTTTACTTAAAGTATCTCTTATTTTTATTTATTAAATTGATTTAAAAAAAAAAGAATTATAAAAAATTTCAAATAATTTCAAATAAAATAATATCTTATAAGTTTTTTCTTGGTCTACCTCTACCTCTCTTTAGTGGAGCTTCTACTTTCTTACTTATATCACTGCTGGTTGATGCTTGCACTACTTTTTCAGCTTCCTTATCAATTGTTTTTTTGTTCTTTTTTGTTGGTATAACTGTTTCTTGTGGAGTTTCTTCCTCTACTTCTGTTATCTTTCGCTTTAGAACTTTGATTGAGCTGACAACTCTCTCTTCTTTATCTGCTTCTGGTTGGTACTCAAGCGCCTTTTTAGACTTACACGGTCTACCTCTTCTAGGTTTTTGTCCAATAACTACTTGCTTAGCTTCGATTGGTATTTTGACAAGTTTCATATTTGCAGTTATCGGAGTTACTATCGGATAACTAGATACAACTTTTGTATCATCTAAATTAAGTCTGGGTAAAAACTGGTACTAGGTTTAAATTAAATTGAAGAATTGTTGAACAGACTAAATTTGAGTCATACATCTCAGACTTTTATGCCATTAGTGATCCAATTTTTAACATTTTTGGGATATTTAGCTCCTTCAAAGCGCATGATAGAAAAATGGACTGAACTTTTAAAGAATGATAAAGAGCATACACCTTTGCTTAAAGCACTAAAAGAATATCGGCAAGCCGTATAGCTGAACCGATGAAACTTTGAATTGAAAAATCAAAAGAATTTTTTTGAACATTTGAAAAATAAAAATTTTAAAATAATTTTTGTTTGTATATCAGTTAAAACAATTGTTAATAGAAAATTTTATTTTAATAATTTTAAAATAAAAATTCTTTTTCAATGTTTAATTTATCTTGTAAAAATTGCCATTGATTATTTGGTTCACTGTCAATTATGTTACTCAAATCAAATTTGTCTTTACTTCTAATTGAACTTGTCTTACTGGCCAGACTTGTTTTGCTTCCATAATATGAAAATGAATCAAAATAATTTTTTGTAATGTATGAGCTAATTACTGGACTAAGACAAACTGTTTCAGATGTAAACTCTCTGTCAAAATAGCTCGTATCTGTTTCACTAGACAATGTGGGCACAAATGGTGGCATCAATTCTCTATTTTCGACTTTGTCCCAATCAATATTGCTAAAAAAAACATGACTTTTAATCTCATCAAAACCCATTCTAGAACCTATTCGTTTGCTAGGCTCTTTTTCCAGTAGTTGAGATAGAAAAATTTTTGTCTCTGGCTTCAAATCGTATGGTATTTCTATTTCTTTATACAAAATTAAATCAAATAAAATTTTTTTGTTATCTAAATTGCTATCAGGGCTCTGAAATGGAAGTCGACCAGTAAGCATTTCATATAATAGAACACCAAGAGCCCACCAATCAATGCATCTAGTATATCCGTAATTATTAGTTTCTTTTATTATCATCTCGGGAGCCAAGTACTCTATTGTGCCACAAAATGTGCTTGTTCTGCATTCAAGGCCAATTTGCCGCTTGCACAGTCCAAAGTCAGCTTTAAAATTTTGTTACCATGGTTACAAAAAAATCCATTATCAGCTATCTTACTTAATTTGATATGACCATTAGAGTCAAGTAGAATATTTTCAAGTTTAAGATCCCGGTATATTATGTCATTCGAGTGCAGGTAGCCGATTGCATAGCTAATTTCGGCTATGTAAAATCTTGTTTTTTCTTGTGTAAATTTTCCTTCTTTAGCCAAATGGTAAAATAAATCACCACCGCTCACATATTCCATTACCAAACAAAGCAAATCTCTTGTCTGAAAAGCATAGACTAGGCTCTAAATTTAGAAAAAAAAAACTGCATTAAAACAAAAAAAAATTTTTTCTCATTTAATTTTTACAGTGATAAATGGATGCCTCAATGATTTGAGCACAAAATTTTCTGTTTTTATATGAGTAATTTTATTCTATTTAATAAAAAAAAAATACTTTAAAAATTTTATAAAAAATTTAAAATAAAATAAAATAAAATAAACAACTTGTTCAATGATTAAATTTTTTTTCAAAATTTTCATGGCTAATATTCGACCGGAACATTTTTCTTTAGTCAGAACTACTTTACCAAAGTGTCCTTTGCCAATTATTTTCAAATATTCAAAATCATTTAAATCCTTTAAATTAATTAAAAAATTCTAAATAGATAAATTTTAGATTTCGAATTACAATTTTATCAATTGTTGCCTGTTCAATTAGCACATTTTGCCTAATGCTCTCTGTTACGGATCGAATGGCACAAATCCATTCGTTTCGGTCATTAGATGAAAACGCCGCAAAAAATCTCTCAATATTTTTGTCTTCATTAGTTTTTATTCTAAGAATAAAGCTGTTCATTCTAAGCTTTTCGGATATGGTTATTTCACATTGTCTAAGAGAAAAAGTGTTGTTGGGAATGTCATTTTTCGTTGGCTTGTAGTTAAAGCCTAGGAAATCGCCATTCTTTTTTAGCATAAAGTAGCGTGCGCGCCAAGTTTTTATATGCTCGCCTCTTTTGTGCAGCCAACCTTCTTTCTGGATATAATTGCCAATTTCAAAATCCATCATCAATATGATTGATTTTCTTTTCAATTTTATCGTCATGTATATTCCAAAATTAGGGCTGGACACAACAAGATGACATATAATTTGTCTTATAAACTAGTCATAATTAATCAGATGATTAACAAAGGTCATGCTAATAGTATTTTCATTCTAAATATATTTGAAAGATCATACGGCTTCTTGCTAGCATTATTTACTATCTTCTAATTTAAAGTAAAAAATTTGTAAGTCTAGGAAATTTAGCCGGAAAAATTTTTATTATCTTCAGAGATATGTAAAGACAAATAATTATTTATTTATTTAAGCCATTTAGGCCAGCTGCTTGGAAATCGTACATTCTAAATCTAGATTGTGTTGAAAAGAAGGTTTACTACTAGTTTTGTATTAAATAGGAAAAATACAAAATTTAAAAGCTATATGATCGTCTATAATGGTAAATAGGAGCTTCATTTTCATCTACAAGATTAAGTGTTTATACACCTCACAACTGCCTAAGTCATCTATTGAAAATTGAGCTTTTTGCTGATTGTATGAAAACGCAATTGAGGGTTTTTTTTCTATGTGATAAGTTTTAAGATGATATTTTCTATTCGGATATTAAACCAGAAAGTTTTAATGATTATTTTTGGGTATTGTGAATTTCTAGTACAAAAAAAACAAAAATTATCCTTTTATTGATAAATTTACCAAAATAAAATAATTTTAAAAAATAATACTGCAACTTTGTGCAACAAAGTTTGTTGCATCTTTTTTACCTAAAATAAAAACTTAATTTATTTATTTTTTAGGTAAACCAAATCAATTAACAATTTAAATTTTATCGATACTTTATTTTTTGTCTCGTATTTACAGAGGAAAAATTACTTTAGGTTAAAAAGATGCAACAAACTTTGTTGCACAAAGTTGCACAGCATTGTTTCGAAACATCGTTAACTTTGTTCTGAAATGTACTTTAAGTAAATTTTTACATGCTGAATACGAATTTCAACTTAATTTTTTGAAATTCGGTTGGGGATACCCTTAAAAAAAACGTTAACAATACTTGTTCGACCTATAGTGTCATAGTTGTCGAACATGTTATTATTACTTTCAAAAAATGTGTTATTAAGCCTAAGATAAAACCACAGTATATGCTTTTAGATAAAACAATCAGATGTATTTTGAATAACTTTTCCAAGGACTGATCTTACTAATTTAATTAAGCTATTATAAAATTTTTTTTTTATTTTTGAGCTGATTTGATCAAGCTATTTTAATTGATGCTATTCTAATCTACTCCCGAGTAGCCCAGCAATCTATTCCTATTTACATTTATTTACCTGTAGTTGATGGTAAACTACTTTTATTAACTACTTATACTAATTCGAAAGCAAATCTTCCGAATTAGAAACTTATATTACCCTGTACTTATTTGCAGAATATTACTATAGTTTTTCTAACAAACCAAAAATAATTGCACCAAAAGTTAGAATCAAAATATTTTCCAGCTTTAAAATGATCGCCTTTGGCTTCAATACTAGTGATCAGCCTTTTCTTTATAAATAAAATTAAATTGTTAGATATTTTGCTTTTGGAATTATCAGTCATTCATCATGAAGCATTTACTTTGCTAAACTTGAAGTTATCGTTTAAATTCAGCAGTTATCTAATATATGTTTTCTTAATTACTAAAATAAAATTTTTAAAATTAATTTTTGTTTATTCTTTTTTAAATTAAACCGAGACTGAAGAAATTAATTATTAGTAAAAAAATTTTTTGAAAAAATTAATCAATTTAAAAAAAAATATATTTAAATTCAATTATTGTTAAAAAATAAGCTTAAAATTTATGCATTAATAAACAGAGAGAAACAAATTAAAAAAATAAATGAATAACAAAATGAGGCATATTTGGTGATTATTTACTAAAATCTGATATTGCATTTTAATATGTTGTCATAATCAGATCGTGTGAGCTCCCTGTACCTTTGATCTGACAAATTAAATAAATATATTTTATCATCGGACTGGTCCAAATCAAAGCCTTGTTTGACAAGACGTGTCTTTTTAGTCTTGAATGTACCGGTATAGTCTAGCTGATCAACGAGACGGATAAAGACCGGTCTTGCATAGCTAGGCAATTTTAGCCGAATCTCGCTTTCGAAGT
The DNA here is from genome assembly GCA_006352455.1 of Brachionus sp. 'Tiscar'. Lineage (NCBI taxonomy): Eukaryota > Metazoa > Rotifera > Eurotatoria > Ploima > Brachionidae > Brachionus > Brachionus sp. 'Tiscar'. The sequence continues at coordinate 17,848 of VANL01000196.1, forward strand.
GTTCAAGCTCAATGCTTTTTCTATTGATGGCAGCCATTCCGGCTTTTCCCTCTTGGCCAGGCACCTCTACGCCATAGACTGAAACCTCAGCTCCTTCCAAAATCTTGCTAAGCACATTTTCGACTTCAATTGTGGCCACATTTTCTCCTTTCCATCTGTACGTATCACCAAGCCGATCACAAAAATACAAATAGCCAAGGCTATCACACATCATCAAATCACCGGAATTGAATGCTTTCTGACCGCTTTTGAACACATTTTCAATTATTTTCTTATTAGAGGCTGACTTGTTGTTTGCGTAGCCATTGAATGAGGTCTTAATGGACTTTCCGATCATGCCAATTAGAAGCCCTTTTTCAAACGGCTTGCACTCGATACAAAAACCATTTTCATTTCTTATAGGGTTCATTTGGTCATCAATTTTAATGACATAAATTGGCAGAATTTTGAATAATCTATTTATCAATGGCACAAAACCACATGCGCCAATTTTGCACACTGTGTTAATCATTGTACAATTTCCTTCAGATGCTGCATAAAACTCGACACAATTGACGCCAAAGCGAGCATAGAAATCCTCCCACACATTTCTGCGCAGTCCATTGCCAATCGCTTTGCGTATACTATGCTGTTTGTCAAGTATGCTCTTTGGCTGATTTATCAAAAAGCGACATATTTCACCAACATAAATAAAAGCTGTACATTTATACTCGATGCATTCTTTCCAAAAATTGGATGCACTGAATTTTTTTCGCAAAACAACAGTCACGCCAGAGACAAGCGCAGTGCCCATGCCGATAATGCCACCGTTTGCGTGATACAAAGGCAGTGCCACATACAGCCGGTCTTTGTCGCCCAAATAGGCCGATTTGGAAAAAGTCAAACCACCTGCCATGTAACGATTGTACTTGATTACGGCCGGCTTGGGCAAACCGGTCGTACCACTCGTATAAATATACATCATTATGTCTTTAAATAAAATTTAATTTTTTAAATTTTTTTCTTAGAAAAATTTTTTTTTTTACCATTTGGAAGTATTTTCTCGCTAGGCTGAACTATTTGACCAGTTGCTTTTTCCATAAGACTTGATAGGCCAAGAACATTAGGTCTATTAGTGTTTCCTTCGCACACTAAGACTATTTTCTTGTCTATTTGACTCAAGCATGTTTCTAAAGCTTTTTAAAAAATTTTAAAAAATTAATAAATTTTTAAATTATATTTCTAATTTATTAAAAGCTTCGAAATAAATTTTTAATTTTAGTTTAAAAATAAATTAATTTTATGTTTACCATTTTGCAGCTGGTCAGAAAAGACAATAATTTTTGGTTTAGCCACATTGAGTGTATGTTCAAGCTGTTCGTATTTCAAATTGGTGTTTATGAGTGCGCTGATTACGCCCAGTTTGGATAGACCTAGCCAAAGCGAAACATATTCGGGCTTGTTTTCCATGAATAGAGCAACACAATCGCCTTTTCTAAGCCCTAGTTGGTTGGCGAATACCTCGGCTATTCGGTTGCTGTGATCTTCCAGGTGCCTATAGCTCCAGCTTTCATTGTTGAATATGATGCATGGCTTAGTCGGATTTTTTTTTACCAATTGACGGAAGGTGTCCGATAGAATGAGCTTTTTACGCTCAATTAGACCGAGATTGTACTCGATTTGGATCAATAGCAAAATGCCGCATATATCGCGGTATAAAGCGTGTAAGAAATTTTTTAAACCTAATAAATAACTTGATAGCAAGCTCATTTTTTATATGTTTAAACAAAAATTTCCTTGTTTATGAATAAATGAACATAAAATGCTGGTGAAATCCACTCGTTTTTTTTAGAATTTCTAATTTTATGAATTAGTAATTTTTGACTATTAAATAAATTATCAACAAAATAAAAGAAAAAAATTTGCTCAAAGCTTTTTTTGTTTTTCAAAATTTGAATTTATTTTAGTGACTAATTAAAAAAAAAAAAAAAAAAACATTCAACCATAGCAACCATTGTGATATTTTATAAAATTGACGTTCTTCTTTGTACAGGTAAGCTTTTGCGTTCAGGTAAATCTTGTTTAGTCTTGATTTAAGATTAAAAATTCAATGCTCGAATAAACAAAACATTTTGAATAAATAAGCTTTTATAGCTTTATCAAAAAAATATGTTTTATTTTAGTTTAAATTTGAAAAAAATTTAAATCTGGTTTTCAAATTAATCTTCCATAGACATAATTAAATCTTTAATCTAGTTCAATTAGGCCTGTAGAATTATATTTTATTTTAATCATAAAAAAAAATTATAAATTAATCAAAATTGACAATTTAGTAAAATAGAAGCTTTTTATCTACTGATTTGGCTCTGATTCATGTCAACAAATAAGCAATATTTTTACGTTTATGTAAATTATACAGAATGTAAATATTTGAACAGAAAAAATTAATTTTTTTTTTTGAAAATATTTTTTTTAATAATTAATAATTGATAAATTAAAAATGTTAAAAATAAAATCAATAAAAATGCCTTTTGTTTTCGTTGGAAATTGGGCACAAAATTTAAAAGCAATTAAATTTCGTGTCAAGTCAAGTTAATTGAAAAAATTTTCACTAAACTATCTTAAGTATAAGTTTTTCTTAATTATTTTAAAAACTTTCAGCTTAGGACCGACTATAATTTAAGCTGACATTTTATTTGTATAAAAAATAAATTAAATTTTAATTATTTCTTGAATTTTTTATTTTTTTACTAAATAACTTAAGGAATAAGTAAATTTGTCTTCACGAGATGAACTTCCACTGTGTCTTCTTGAATTGCATAATAAAATACCTTTTTTACAACTGCTGTACCTTTTTGTTAAACACTGACTTGTGCAGTACATTTTACCATTCCTAGGACTCCGTCAATAGATAGCTCAATAACTTCTTCACAATTACTTCAACTTTTACCTAACTTGACCTATTAGGTTGTTTAATAAGTTTTTTCATTTTTTTCGATACTTTATTTATTCATTAAAAAGATTAAATAAAATTTTATTAGACACTAAAATAATTTCCTTTCCTGGAAATACTAACTACATATTCAACTAGATCGATATAAATAACTAAATTATTTTAATTAATTAAAAAAAAAAACAAATTAAAATATTTTTAATCTAGTGACAAAAATAAAAAAAAATTAAAAACAAAACAAAATTAATTTTAGAGTATTAAAAAAGGTAAAAGTGAAATTTTGAAGCTTTAATACTTTTGAGCGTTTTCTGCTTAATTTATCTAAAAATAAAATAGACAAATATTTGTCTTATTTTAATTTGTCTATTTTATTAGCTTTATAACCTAAAAAAAAATTAAAAAAAATTTCTATACGGCAATTTTTTATTTAGATTTTAAAATAAGCAACAAAAAAAAATTTTGATTTTTTTTTTTTTCAATGAAAAATTAACAATCTTGTTTGAACAAAAATTAAACTGTAACAAAATTGCTCTAAAGTTTAAATATAGAAAGACTTGGAAGAATTGAAAATCAAAATTAATACTGAAAACAAATAATAAACAATTTATCAGAAATTGTAAAAATTTAAACCAAAGCTGTGATTGTATTAATAGACTCATACAATTCAGTATAGTGTATTTGAGTGAATAGACTTAGAATAATTAAATAAATCCAGCCGATGTAGCTTGTAAACACTAAATAATCCCATAGTTTTCCAAAAAATACTGTTATTGATAGATGCTCGAGTATGGCACAAGCATTACCCAATCGCCAGAACCACATTATCAACCACATGTTTATTGACTTGAACGCTTGTTCTTGCATTTTGCGTACATTTGCATTATTGGAAAAAACCATTAATAAATCATGATATTTGTGCACAAAATGATCCCAAATAAGTCCTGTGAACAAGAGTCGGAAGCCAAAAGATACTACAATCAATTTGACATGAAATGAAGAAACATGTCTCCTTTGTGCAGGCTCTTCATTTTTAGTTCTCTGCAAAGAATCTAAAAATAAAATTAGAAAAAAAAATTTCTAGAATTTTTTCCAAAATTACTTTCATCAGCTAAATCCATTTGTATCAACTCATAAGTTGTATCATCACTAGCCGATCTTGAATTTCTTGATCTAGGCCTTCGGATCAAAATATTTGTTGGATCTTAAAATTTTTTTTTTTTTGTTTAATTTAGATTAAAAATTGAATATTTTTCTATTTACATTTTGTTGGCAAATGTTTCAAGAATTTGATTAAAATAGCGGTGCACAAAAATAAGCCTCCAAGTCCGTCACATATGACATCAACATTGTAGCCATAAGAGCCGTAGTTGGACTGATAGACACCAATTTTGCCGAATTCTTGCCGCCTCTTTCTGGATCTGTACACAACACCGTCCAACGAGTCGGCAAGGTTCCTCATTTCAAATAGCACAGCGCCTATTTGGTAGTGCATAGGTTTATCTGATATTATGAGACGACTGCCGATTAGTGCGAGTAAAAGACCGGCATAGCTGACTAAATTGGCTGTGGCCCATGGAAATACGGCACTAAAGCGAAGATTGTCTTCAACGAATCTGGCCACTATATCATGTACGTAGTGAGTGCCATGATCGACCATTATGAGTTTAACCGAGAGCGGTTTGAAAGTGGAAAAAGTATCCGAATATGTGTACTTTATTGTCTGGTTCTGTTTGGTGTTGGGCACCGTCCATCTTTGTAAATTGATAAACAATGCTATGTCCATCCAAGCAAAGTATATGACTAGCAACAGTCCGAAAAAAGCAAACTTATAGTTGTTGTTGATGGAAGATACGATTAGATTATTGTTAAAACTTATTGAAGCCATTTTTGGTTAAATTTTTTTCACAATAATAAAAATTTCATTGTTTTTAAAATAAGTTAAGTTGCTTTATTACTGCGCTCAGTTGTTAACGCTTTAATAGTTTTGTCTATTTAAATTAAAGATGAATTTGATTAAGTACTGAAGCGATATGATATAGAAAAATCCTACATTATCATAAATAATTTTTAAAAAATAAAAAAATAACTTAAAAATTTATTTGGTCAAAAATTGGTCTATTTAAAAAAAAAAAAAAAAAAAAGAATAAAAAATAAATAAAATTTTTTGTACATTTAAAAGTAACTCAAGTAAGGGTTTGAATCAATTTGATTTAAGCACGAGACATAATTTATCAGTGTTTTGTTTTTTTTTTTTTTTTATGCTCGATAACAAAAAATTTTAGAATCATTCGATTTTTGAGACTATATAAACTGGCTTATAAATATCAAAAATTTTATAGTAAGTTTTAATTTTAATCATAATTTACTTGAATGACATAAATTTTAAAAGTCAAATTAAATAATCTTAACTAGCTTTGGATTTTCTAAACAAAAATAGACTTATTACGGATATTTAATTAAATAAAATTGAATAAATTACTTAAAAGAATTAAACCCGAAACATTTTTGACAATGATAACATTTGAAAATATAAGATATTGATTTTATTAAAAGCTAGTCGTAAAATTTTGTTTGATTATAATAAAAAGCGTTTAAAATTATAGATACTCTTTTTTTTTTATATATAAAACAAGATTTTATAAGCTAAAGCTCTATTTATTGTCTTGATTAAATATCTGTAAATTAGAGAAGTTTTTTAGCTAAAATTTTTTTTATTTAAAAAACCTATATTTATTGTACTATTCATATTTTTAATTTTAAAAATTCATTTAAAAAGAAAACTCTAAAGGTAACTAAAAAATATTTAAATTTAACTTGAATTTGATTCAAATAAAAAAATTAGACCTAGAATCTAAGGATTTTTTTTTAAATTAGAAATATATATCATTTTTTAATAAGTAGAAAATTATTTTAACTTTTATTTAAAAAAAAAAAAATTTGGAAAATTTTATTCTCTACCCAAGCAGATAATAGGACAGGCGCTCATAACCAAGTATTTTAATTGTTTATTTTAATATTTTTTATTGTAAAAAAAAGCTTTTAAATTTTTTTATTTAAACTCTGAAAAAACTTTATGCATGCACTATACTTAATAATGTTTTAAACATGATTTGCTTAACATGAATTTAATGCTCAGCATTCTGTTAAAAAAAAATATGCACTTATCATATAAATAAATTATTTAAAATATTTATTAATTAATTACAAATTATTATGATCTGTGAAGCGCCCTTCGATTAATCCAAGCAAATGTTATGTTTATTTTGCTGATAAACTTGAATCAATCAAAACTGATTAAATAAGCTATATATTAAAAAAAATTAGTTTAATTTAAAATTTAAATTTTTCAAATGTTTATCTAATAAATTAATTTAGAAAAAATAATTAAAAAATTTATTTTTAAAAACAGATCTTTGAAAAAATAAAAGAGAGACCAATAGTCAAGATTTATTTTTTTCGCTCATCCCATAGCCAAATTTTAACATAAGCAAAAATTTTATTTTAACAAAATCGATTTAATCATTTAACTATTCTAATAAAATTTAGACCAGTAGCACCATCTCTGGTCGTTTAAACTACACAATATACATTCTCGGTACAAAAAAAAAAAAAAAAGAAGAAAATTATTTTTTGAAAAAAAATCAACCCTGACTTTTGTCTCGTCTAAAGTGTCTCGATCTGTTTATTTGGTTCGATACTCTAACGATTGAGGTATACCATTAACAGTTCTTGACTTAATAACGCCATCTTCTTCAGTAATGACTGTTTCTACTCCATTTTCCACTATTCTTAAAATAAAAAAATAATTTAATCATTTTTAAAAAATAATAAAAAAAAAATTAATTTTTAATTTTTACTTTGTAGTTACAAATTTTTTTCCATTAACAACCCTAGTAGACTTTGAGGTGCTTTTGACCATACTTGATTCTGGCTGAGAAAAACTAGAAAACGACATGATTCCATGTCCGAATTCAGGAAAGCCAAAAATAGACTGCATTAAAGTAGTCGATGGAAAATGCGGATTCAAATGATGCGCATGATGGTGGTGATGATTGTGGAGATGATGATGCGGATCGCGGGTTGAATGTGAAGTTCTGTGCCGTTTGTTTTGATGGCTGGATGCATCGCGATTTGCCTGACGGCGAAATCCACGATGGTGTCCGAACAAGGCACCATCATCGAACAAATCGAATATGTTGTTTGTGCCGAAAAATTCCTCGAATATTTCCTGAGGTGATCGGAAGGTGAAGCCGCGGCCGCCAAACGGAAACGAGTCGAACGGATCAAAGTCGAACTCGCGTCGGTACGTGCGTCTCGAGGACTGGCTGCCCGATGAAGAACCACGCTCGAGTCCCTCGCGACCGTGCCGATCATACAAGTCCCGTTTGCTCTTGTCCGAGAGCACCTCGTAAGCTTCGGATATCTCTTTGAACTTGATCTCTGCTTCTTGCGCGTTGGACGGATTTTTGTCCGGATGCCATTTTAATGCAAGCTTTCGGTAGGCTTTTTTTATTTCTTGTTCAGTGGCTGTCTTCTTGAGCTCTAATATTTCGTAGTAACATCTAGGGCTCATTTCGATCTAAACAAGAATCTTTGATCAAATTTTTTAATTTTTTTTGTTAAAATTTTTTTAATTGATAAATTTAAAAAAAAAAAAAAAAATTTACAAAATTTATTTTAACATTCTTTAGTGCTCATGAGAAAAAAAAAAGAAATTTTTTTTTAAATGAGTTGAAATTTGCTTGCAAGTTTTGGATTTGTTGAATGCAAATTTATGAAAAATTATAAAAAAAAAAAAAGAGCTTAAAGAAATAGAAAGCTTCTCTTAAGTACAACAATAACAACAAAGCACATATACATAAAATAAATTAGAGAGAAAAAAACTCAATTTTCTCCATGGCTTGAAATTTGTAATTATTACAATTTGGGTGCCCTTTCTCATAAAATTAAAATAATTAAAACTAGTTGCTAGTGAAATAGAAGGCGCCCTCCTGTTTCTAATCGAGACTCTTTATTTATATTTGTATGACATAAATTATAAATTATAGAGAAAAAATTGTATTAAATTAAGCCGATTGATTTTTGACGTCAATCGCCTCAAGACAATTAACAAGCTATACCAACTAGAAATTATTAAATTGGCCATATGAATAACTAAACCTATTGATTATTTATACACGTTTTTTATTTAAAAAATAGCAATTTTATTTTTGCTTGTTTTACATGAAAATATTTTTGTACTCGGACTATATTCAATTTAAAATGGAATTTCATGCATCAAATTTAATTAAATCAAACTAAATTAGATCTAAAATGAGTTCAAAAACATTTTAATTGAGTTTTTGTTTTTAAATGAAAAAAATTAAAAATAATCATTAAATGTATTCTTAATCTATTCGTAAAAAAATAAAATAAAAATTTAAATTTTATGTTTTTATTTATTAATTTAAATAGTAGAATTTTTTCTTACTTAACTTTTGATAAAAATAAAATTTTTATACTATTGCATAAGTTTTTTTTAAATAAAAATTTTTTATGACAAAATGCGAATATTTTTAATTTATTTTAAAAAAAAAACAGATTTAGACATAATTTTTTTATCCAAGCATTTCAATCTTTTGACAAGAAATCTATATTGCCGAATTGTTTGTGTTTTAATCATACAAGCAGAGTATCGAAAGTTCGATCACCACCAAAGAAAAAAAAATATTAAAAAGGGACAAATTATTTTTTATTATCATTATTATAAATAAAAGTATTTCTATTTTATTTTAGACTCTGACATTTTATTTTGATGATTTAATCAATTGATTATTAGAGAAAAAAAACAAATATTAATATTATAGACTTTTTGTCTTCACAAAACTCTAAAAGCGGCTCCAATGAATGGATAAGCTTCTATATAAGCAGCATGTGAATAGGCATCATAGTATGGATATGCAACGTAGTTACCATAAAAAACCATCTTAAATTTTTGTATAAAAATTTGGAAAATTATTTGGCTATTTATACATTTTTTATGATTTATATAACTAGTCAAATCTAATTTAATGAAAAAAAATTGACAATTTATAATCATAACAAAATGTTTCTTAATGGTATTTTAGTTCCTGACCAAAAAATTTTAAATAATCAGTGTTTTTGTTTAGTTTAAAATCTCATAACTAAATATATCAATGATTTGAAATGAAATTCTGAAAATTGAATAAAAATTCTAAGGCTAAATTGACAATTATTATTGTTGACTATTTAAAAAAAATTAATTGATGGTTTTGTTTTAGAGCTTAATGAATAAGTTCTCAAGCATTATAAATAGCAGTTGGGAAAAAATATACCAAACAAAAACTTAAAAACAAAAATGACTATCTTTGGCAACCACGCTGCTTATCCATACACCTATCTGGCCTATCCATATTACGATGCCTATTCATATGCTGCTTATGGAGCCTATCCTTACAATAGTTACCATGGACATTTTTATTAAATTTAATAATTTTAATTTTCAACATTATTTAGACTTCGATATTTTTAAATAAATTTTTTTTCTCATTTTTATTTTATAATTATGATGCTAGTAAGATTATAATGATAAAATACTAGGCATTTATAATTTTTTTTTTGACTTTTACGAAAAAAAACACTGAATTATATAAATACATATGGCTTGATAAAATTTGGAATTTTAATTTAAGATTGTCTAAACTGTTAGGAAAAAAAATTCTCATCTAAAAATGTTATTTTATTAATTTTTTAATTAATATTTTAAGGTCATGTTAGAAAAATGTTAAATACTAAAGCTTGTTCAAACAAATACAAAGTTCTGAAAATTTCAAAATCTATTGAACTTACTAAAATTTTAGAATTAAAATTAGCCTCATCAAATACATGCACACAAATTTTCTAGCTATGATTTAAAATTTTAAAATTTTAAATATTGAAAAATATTTCAAAATCTAAATAATTATTTTTTAGCCACTTTTGGTCAAATAGATTTTTTGAAAAAAATTTAATCATGAGATTTTGCTGTCAAATTTTCATTTTTCGAAGAGCAAAAAATTTTGTAGGCACATTTTTTTTTATTTATTTGTGCAGAAATAAAAATTTAATAATTTCAGTAAATTAAAAAAAAAATCATTAGACTTAACAGTTGGACAAGCTGTCAATTTAGCTCAAATAAAAGACTTTGTAATAACCAGAGCAATATTAATGTCCCTTTTAGCATGGACTTGATTTAATTAACTAAGAATAAAATTAGCTTTTGAATAACGGCTATAATTAACATTTATTAATGCAACATCACTGCTGGATTATAAAATTTTCTTATTTAACCACCATGACATTTATCATTTAAATAAATGAGTTAAACAACATCAACAACAACAAAATAAAATCCCGTTATCCGGCTATTTGTTTAATGTGTTTGCTCAGCCACATGTTGATTGTTTAATATAGACAAATGATAAATGATGTTAATTAAGATTTATATAAGATAAATTTTTCATTTAGGGCTAATGTTTATATTTATTATCTTCTTATCTTATCTAATATTTGCGTTTGGCTTAAGATAAGGTCGAAAGTATTTATTAATCACGCACAAACATGTCCGTTGAGAGCGTAATTGGATATTTTATGTCAGTCGATCACAATTTGTGTTATGTGTGATGGAATTCGACATAGAGCTATTTGAGCGAACAAGAACAAGTGGATTTCAATCCTGCTTAATTAACTTATTAAAATGCATTTGTTCAAATATTTGCATAAATACAATTTGGCCCGGAAAATGGAATCTTTAATAAATCATTAAAAAAACATTTGATGCAGCTGAAATTAGAACATGTTGAGAGTAAAACAAAAACCATACAGCAGAAATAGAAACAACAATACATGACTGTGTACTCAAATTTCAATTAAAATGTTGATATATGAGATGATGTTTGATGAGAACTTGAAAATATGTTCGCTTTAAGAGTCCGATTGATCTGAAGTTTATGAGCCTATTTATTTTCATATTAAATTTGCTGAGAAACGATCGTTAGATTACCTAATGATTTAACGATCTCTTGATTATTGCATAATTCGGGTCAAATACAAAAACCCTTTTGGCTATTCGTTAATTAACTAACGATTTTTTTTGTTTCTCTTCACTGAATTTTTCAACTATTATTTATTGTATAATCCTAACTCTCAGCTTGGTTGCTTTTCACTTCAATGAACATTCAAACACTCGTGACCAAACTACTCTCTTTACATTTTAAAGTTTAAATTTTAATTTAGCCTATAACAAAAATCAAGATTGACTTAAATATTATGCTAGATATACATTTTAATTTATAAATTAAAATTAAGTAAAAAAATAAAAATTTTATTCCATTGATTAAAACTTTTTAAATTTATATATTTAGTATTTGAAACAGAAATTTGAAATATCTTGAACGTTAAAATTTATTTATTAAGCCGCCAAAATATTAATTATCAATTTAGAATATTTTCTCTGTTCATCACCTAAATAATATAGCTTATTTCACGTTAATACATACTCTTACTAATCCAAGATATTCGAGGCAAAAATATAATCAAAACATGAGAAGATGTCAAACAATCCAAAATACCATTACAGTAGATTCGACCAAAAATCTATTTTTATGACTTTTGATTCCGATGGCATAGAGCTAACTGATGATGTGTTTTAGAATTTTTTTATTTTCATTTAATCGTTTTATATTTAAATAAAGTAATTCAAAGACTTTTATATTTCATGAATAAACTACTAAACTAAACTAATTGAATAGAAAATGTTTTTTATAGAGTAAAATTATGACTAAATTTTTGATATAAAAATTAAATCCTCAAAATTAAACTGCTATAATAAAACTATGCAAATTTCAGTCTTATTTAACTTTAAGCTTAAATGCTGATATTCAATTTTGTTAGTTTTTTTTTTGAATTAGATAAAAAAATTAGAAATTAAATTTTGACATGATGCCTTTTTTTACAGTCTACTTACTCTATTAGATTTAGTTTTTCCTTCAAAATTTATTTGTTAAAAACTTTTTAGCAAAAAAACAAAAATAACTTGACCTTCAAGATATGATAACTAAAAAATTTTCCAATCAAATAAATTTAACAATATTAAATTGATTAAGTAAGAGATTGGCCACTCTAAATAAGTGTTAAGTAATGATAAGAAAAAAGTATTAAGAGCTGTAATGGATCATTTAAATTATGAGCAAGTCGAGCGTGGACAAAGTCGAAATTTAGATCATGTATGATTTAGGTGATTGAAATCTTGATAATAAAACACTAGTGATAATAAATCTCATCAATCTCACTAAGTTGCACAACCACCTTGAGGAAAATGGCTATGATTGATTGTCTTCATTAGGACATTCCATTGCGATATCTACGATCAAATCAGTCGGTCAATTTGAAAAAAAAAGATTTAAATTCAAGATTAACCAAAAATGTAATTATTCACAATCATTTCTAATCTTACCGCATATTTAATTTCATTTCTAACGTTTTTTTTTTATTTTTGAATGTTTAAGAGTCAATTTTGTAATCTTATCCAATATTCAAGTTGATCAACAAACGTGGTTTTGAATAAATCAGCAAATATTTAGAATGGGATGTTTATTTAGCATATTGGCACAAATTTGAATAATATTTTGACAAGGTTGATTAGTTATTAAGTGTTCTAAAGAGAGAGCCGATGACGATGATCTCAAGAGTTTATGTGTTCGTGTTTAATTACAATCATGACATTTTCCTAATGTATGTCGTGATATTAAATTTTATTAGTATTATCAAGCCAATTCTTTCTTTCGATCAATATTGACAGTGTATTATTAAAAAAGCTGACCTTTAAGGAGAATTAATTTTCAAGGTTTCTAGTATTCAATATTGTGTGGACTCTTAGCAACCAGGACAATAGATGAGCCTCAGGCTTGACTAAAAGTTCTATTGAAAAAATACACTTTTTTGTTTAATTAATAAAACAATCAGAACAAAATAATTTTTTTATTACATTTAAATAAATTTTATTAAAAAGTAAAATATTTCTATGAAGAAAAAATAAATGATTAACAAAAACTATATGGTCATTTGAGAAGTGGATTTTTATTCTAAGTAATTTATCAAGAGTTCAATCACATTTGCTTGAAATTTTTTTGTGGGATTATTGCGGCATTGTTGTTTTTAAAAATCGAAGCTAATGAGTGAGAGCAATTGAGGGGGATCAGTATTGTCAATAAACAATGACCTTGAAAGAAAATTAAAAGCAAACTGAAATCGATTTATTTTTCTGTCGATTAATCTCTTGTAATAACAAACGATTGTTGACCTAGGCCGCCGATAAGAAAATTATAATAAAATATGGAATAGGAAAAATTGTAAATGTTTGAAACACTTGTTGAATTTTAATTACAAATGACCTCATCTTGAAGCGATTTGAATGAAATAAAAAAAAATGACCCTTTGAAAATCAATATTATGGTTGGAGTTCTAATTTTTCATAATTATTTATCAAGGTTGCTTCAAATAAAATTGCAAACTAGCCATTTTCTCCGCCCATTCAAAATGCAATCTAACATTTCTTATCATCAATATAAGCTTTTGAATCGATTTGACCATGAAAATTTTCAAGTTCAAGCATAATTTATCGATTTAAAAAGGAAACATATATCGCTATCGCTACTCAATTGCATTTTTTGTAGGCCATTTGAAATATTCATAATGCAAATGACCCATACAATCAACATTTCTCTATGTTGTTAATTATTAACATTTTTTTACGATTAGATTTATAATCAATAAATGAGAATTATAGTTTTTTTCATATATATATTCAAATGTTTTTATCGCTTAGTTTTAGTTATGCGCTTTCAAAAGCTAGTTGAAATTTTATTTTTTTTTCATTCTACATTTTGGTTGTCTAATACAAAATTCTATATATTACATTTATTTTAGATCTATAAGGCACAATATTGCAAATTAACTGAAACTATCAAAAATGACCAGTGGACACTTCAAGAAAAACTGGAAAATGAGGTATATATAAATACACATATATAAAACAAAGTTGTAGTAATTATTATCCAATCAAACAGGCATTTATTTAATTCTTTCTTGGCGACAATTGAATAATTTGCATCTAAGATCCACCTTTTTTCTAATATTAGAGAAATATTCCAAATTTCCTCTTGGTTTGCATCCAAAGATGTTAAATAATAAGACAATTTTATTTATTGAACTAGTAATTGGAAATGTTTAAATAAAAATTTTCAGAATCGAAATGTCAAGGGCATAAGGTTTTGTGTGTACTTGTTTAACAAGAATATTTATTTCTCATTGTCACAAACTTTCATTTCAAGTATGCTCTTTCAATGTCAAGGTCTTTAGGAATAATATTTTAAAAATTCGCACTGCTTTCAAGGAAGTTAAGTTTGGATCTCAAAAAAAAACATATAATAAAATTAAAAAATCTATTTAGTTTTTTTTAACAGAAAATTTATTTTTTTTTAAAATAATTATATTTTTTTTATAAAAAATTCGATAATTCACGATTTTTATATAAATTTGATCAATAAAAGCAATATTGATCGAATTTATTGAAAATCGATAATCGTTAAAATATTGACCTTGGCTAATGTTTTAGCATAAAAAATTTGCAAGGTCAAAAAAAACAAAAAAAACATAAATTATAATAAACAAGTCAGAATTGATAAGAAGCGGTCAATTTTGAATTGTATATTAAATTTCAATCAAGAGTAGTTTATGAGTGCTTCAAGATAAGATAATTTAATCACGAACATTAAAAAACCGCTTAATATTTGTAACGGTTATTTGTTGAATAAATTAAGGCCAAGTTCTATATTTCTCCAAGGTCAGTGAATTATTGAATGCATGATTGACCAAAAGTTCAATATTATATTTTGCGATCAAGTTAGAGTTCATTAGCCAACGAAATCTAAAACCCTCTAATAAATATTCCAATTAGATGTTTTTCTAATTTTGCCTCAATACTCATCTAGTCTCCGCCTTGAACGGATGAAAAATTAATAGGCGGACCTTGAAAAATTCTAATCGAATTTCCTCGATTGGCTATCGATTTATTGATTCATTTATTGGACAAATAGCTGCATCCAATCATAGGCTCAGTGACCTCTATTCTAGAAAAAAAACATATAAAAACGATAAGGTTTAATAATCATTAGACAATTTCGAACATACGAAGTAATTTTTTTTTAAAAATAAAAAAAAAATGAATCGTTTAAAGTCCACATCTTCATCTAGCTCGACTAGTATTGATGTACTAGCCAAGAATTTAATAAATGCCAAAACGAAAAAGTTAGAAAATTCCAAATTGTATATATTTTAATAAAATTTTATTTATTTTTTATATATAATAAAAAAAAATAAATAATATAAATTTAAATTTAAAATAAATTAATAATGTTTTTAATTTAATAAAGAATGAGTTCAATGACAGACGAATTGGAGTCACCATCACCAAGTCCAGTGTCGTCAACAAGCAGCAAATCGGAGCCGAAAGCACCATCGTCGCCGAGCTCGCTCTCCTCTTCGTCATCCACCTCCACGACCATATCCAGCCAGTCGACGTCACAAATAGCCGCAGCCATGCAGGCGCTTCTCTCCAGTCAGCCAAACGCCTCTCAACTGGCGGCTGCTCTGCAAGCCTCACAGTTGAAAGACTTGTCCAAGCTAAACATTCACGACTCGCTAGCAGCGAGCCTACTGCAGCAAATTCAGTCGAACAACTCGCCGAAGAGCTCGTCGCGCAAGCCTCAGCCGCACAAGCGAGCCAAATGTGACGACAATTCGGACGGAGCCAGAAGCGACAAAGTTAAATCAGAGATTGACGAAGAAGAGGAGTACGACATGAACGACTATGAGGACCATGCCAATTCGTCATCGATGCTCGACGACGAAAATCACGAGTTTGACGAGCACAACGACGATGGCGAAGATGGCGAAACTGGCCAACGAAACAGAAACAACTCGACAGGCTCGCCGACCAGATCGTCGAGCTCACAGGACCAGTCCAGATCGATCAGTCCTTCGACTGTGTTCAACGAGTCAAGCCAGAACAACAACTATAGCGTAGGATCTATGTCAGGTATGGATTCGCTTTTGGCCGCCGGTCTAGGGTACACGCCGAATAGCTCCTTGTTAACAAGTGCCGCCGCTGCTGCTGCTGTATCCGGCGGACCTTCAAACACTGATATAAATTCTCTACTCAATATTTCAGATCCATCTGCTGCAGCTGCTCTAATGTCATCTGGCTCTTTGCCTGCTCCAGCCAACTCGGTCGCTAATCTCATAGCCAGTACGCGCAAGCGACGTACTGACCGTGAGGCTGCTGCCGAGCGTGTAAAGAAGATCAAGCCTGTGCCTGATGATAAAAAAGACGATGCCTATTGGGAGCGCAGACGAAAGAACAATGAGGCCGCCAAACGATCACGTGATTTAAGAAGAATGAAAGAAGACGAAATAGCCGTGCGTGCATCATTCCTTGAACAAGAAAATCTTAAACTAAAAGCCCAAGTCACTATACTAAAAGCTGAATTGTCCAAATTGCACTTTATGTTGTACAACAGATAAATAATTTAATCAAAATAGATAAATAGAACAATATTGATCAATCAAATCCACACATCCAATAGAATTACAATCAATTAACAAAAAATTAATAGTTAATTTTTATCTTGTCTCTTTTTTTTTTTTTCTTTTTAAATGTTTTTATTTCTATAGACCAATAATTTTTTCTTTGCCTTTTTTTGTTTCTTTGTTTTTCTTTCTCTCTCTCTCTTTCTTTCCTTCTTTCTACATTTCTATCTCGATAATTTTTGGGATTTTTTTTTTCGGTGACAATTAAATTGAGATTTCGGAACATCAAATGCTTAATCTCAGCACACATACATACACACTAAAATGTACATAATTTTCCTACGATCTCTTTTTTATTTTTTTGTCTTTTATATTCTGGTGATTTGTTGGTACTTTTTGACGCACACTTTACTACAACAACTTTTATTGACATGATGCTGTCGTCTCTCTCTCATATATTGTTGTCATATCTCTTGTCTACTCATTTTTTTTTTCGTCTGCCAAGTTCCAATAAATTCTTTTCAGTATTTTTTAATTGTTAATTGTTCAATTTGGTGACTAAAATCACGATCTAGCCATCTTTTACATATATATATCCTATTGATCTCTGTTTCCAATTTCTCCTCTAATTTTTTTTAAATGTTAATTTTTTTTAGTGTTAATTTTTTTTTAAATATTTAATTTAATTAGCAATTATTAAAATCTACGTTGAAAAAAAAACAATAAAATTTTAACAAAAAAATTTTTTTTTTTTCTCAATTGATAAATAATCCTTAGTTTGTAAGACAAAATAGCGTCAGCATGTTAAATTCAAACGAGCGCTAAATTGTTCAGTTATAACGGATAACTCAACTTAAACACAGCTTGATTATTTAGTTGAACAGTAATACCAGAATAATTATATAATGCATTTTTTTTTTTTTTAGAAATTAAGTGCGGTCACATTAATTTTAATTAAATACAAATTTCGAACCATTCTGCTCCATTTAACTCAACCAATTTTCTCATTCACTCTAAGTGTCAGTTGAAAATTCTCTTACAAACATTAAGTCAAAACTGATGTCGTAACTTTTACAACTGATTTTATATTAAATTCATTCTCAAAATTTGTTTAAAATTTGAAAACATTTGGACTGTCGTTTCGCAAGATATGACAAAAAGCATATGTATACCTAATGATTTTCAAGAAATTCAAAGAGTCCAATCAATACTTTATCGTTTTGTTTTGGAGAACTTCAACGTACTTCAATAACAATATGTCATTAAATGTTTAAATGCTTAAATGCTTAAATGCTTAAATGCTCTGACCTTGAATGAAAGATCAACAAATTTTTTCCAAAGTTAAATTTCGTCTATTATCAAATTTAATGCTGTTGGACCAGCTTTCTGTATTTTTTCTATATTTTTAATATTCTACATTCAGTGATTCCAGATTTTTGTCTCATTCTATATTTTGGACTTTCTATGTTTTAATAAAGACCCTAAAAATTAACTAAATTAAATTAATGATAGACTTAATTTAAGATATTTTTTTTAATTTGAGACTGAAAAAATATTTGAAACATCGCACTTTTTCTATGTTATTTCAGCATTGGATACATTTTTTAATTCAAACACAAAAAATTAAACCATATATATGTATATATATTTAATTAAGAAAAAAACAGCAACATCAAAAGAAAAGATTTGAATTTATATTTAAATAAATTTTATTGTAACCAGTGTTTAATCAATTTAATAAAACTTGGATACTTAATTAAGGATTACTAAGGCAAACCAGAATATGAATTAATCACTCATCCACTCGTTAAAATTCTTATTAAGAGTCTTATGATCATACGACTGAGAATGTTTAAACAAGCATTACTTCTTCTATAAAACAATATAGAATCAAGTAGAAACAATCACTGTGTGAATATGCTCCAATATGACACGTCGATAAATTTAAGCTTCATTAGATAAAGATAAACAAGCTTTTTTAAAATTTATTATCTCTAATATCTTTTTTTTTTAAAAAAAAAAAGCAACAATCAACGCTATAAAAACCCTTTTAATCATTTAATCTACAATACTACTAACAATAACTAAATCAGTTTTTTATCAATTAATTTAAAATTTTTAATTGAATCTTTCTCTGGGGAAACCCAAATTTATTTATTAAATAAAAAAAAAGACATAAATGGGATTTTTTTATTTTATTATCATCAATTTTGATTTTTAAAAATTAATTATTAGTCTGAGTTAATTGAAAAATAAGTCAAACCTTTTAAAAACTCTAAAAATAAAAGTAAATTTTTTTTATAAAAATTAGTTCAGTCAAATAAAGTCAACAACATAAAAATCTATTTATAAAACACAAATTCTTATTCAAAAATTTAAACAAAACATGAAAATAAGCTAGGTCATTAGAAGCAAATGCAGTATAATTAAGTAAAATTATTAATTACATTTGAATGCTTTGAAAGTAGAGTTAAATTTTAGCATAAAATTGTAAAAAATTTCGAATAATTAAATCAATTAATTTTTTAAATTAAAAAAAATTAAATCATTATTTTATTTTTATTCTTTATTAAACTTGGACACTCAAATGAAATTGTTAAAAAATATTCAAGTTTAAGCTCAAATTGGTATTTTTTTTATAAGACAAAATATCCATCGGAAAGTAATATAAAAGCCGGCAAAACAGATATGAATGAATGAATTTTAAAAAAATATGCTCATGAGTAAATGTATGAAAATAGCCAAGAGATTATTTTTAGTTAGTTAATTTTTGTTTTTTAAATAAGCAAATATAATTAGACATGAATAAAAAAAATGTAAATAAACAATGCGAGAAGCATTAATTTAGAAAGAAAAATACTACGGGTGGTATTTACTGAAGCGTTTTCAATAATTGACCGTTAGTTAGTTACGACAAGCATACTCAAGACTAGCATATGCTAAAATGAACTGTTGTATTTAAATGCAAAATGTTATCAAAATACATTTAAACTTTAATCTGCTATTTTAGAATTGGCATCTAGTAACAAAAAATTAAAAATTCTCTGCAAAATTAAGACAAACATTTATTTTAACTATTAATCAAAATTTTAAATTAATTCAATTAAGTATATTTGCAAATACTAATACTCTTAAAACAATTTGCATGATTTCTCTTCAAATGGCTATTGTACTCTAATTAATTTCAAATCAAAAATTGCTTGAAAACTTTAATTTAGTTAGGCTTTATTTTAATCAAATATTAAGCTTAATTTTCTAAAACAAAAAAAAATTAAAAGCATAATTCAACGATTAACAAAAGTGCCGAGATTGCATACAAGTGTAAAAAATAAGCTATTAACAAAGTTTTATTTGAAAATTTGAATTTTGAAGCATCATAAAATTTTATTAGTGTAATTTAACTGCATGATACGCTCTATCGAACAAACACAAAAACTAACACTTATGTGTCAATAGAAGTTAAAAAAAGCTCATATTGATTTTGATTATCATCAAAAAAATGACATTTAAACATTGAATTTTGAAGAGGAATTATTTCCATGGCAAAAATTAACTTTTTTATTATTAAATTGAAAATTTAAATTAAAAATAAAATTTATTCTTTGAAAAAAAAAAATGCCAAAATTAGATGACGCTATAATGTTCCACAATGAAGGTAAAGTGGAACTTTTTGGATAAAAGAAATAAATTTTTTTCTCATTTGTTTTAAGCTCGAAAAGAGTTTCAGAACAAATATGCCCTGAAGCCGACAAGAGCATTCGAAGGAATTCTCCAACACTCTCAATACATGGACCAGGGTTTCAAAAAACCCATTCCGCTTAGTGATAAAACCACACTGTTAGTCAATCCAGACAAAAGCTATGCTCATGTAGGTGCCGGCGTTTATCACAATCACACTCGCACCTTTCAGGATCCACGATTCAGCATACCAGTCTACGGCAACTCAAAGCCTCAGTTAATCGCCTATTCAACTTCACGCTCCAATCTTCTTTTCAATTAATCTTTATGGACACAATTAAATTTAAGAGACCTTTTTTTTTTCTAATTGCATAATTGAAGCCTTTTTGACTTAAATTTAGTATTTATCTCGAAATAAAAAATAAAAAACTAATTTATTAGTGATAAATTTTCACCTCTCTTACGAAATGGACATATTTTACTTGAATTAAATCAAAGTAATATTTTCGATAAAAAAATTTTCTATAAAAAAAAAAAAGAGTATCCATGGTGATAAAGCATTAAAATAAGGTTAGCTCTTTACAATCGTTAAAACTCGCTTTAATAGTGGCCCTTGCTTTTTTATAAAAAAAATTATTATTTTTTTGACTAATCTGAAAATTTGAAAATTTGATAATGAGCCGAAAAACTCCAAAATTTGATGATGACTATCAGTACTACTCGGCTCGACTGATTGACTTGAATGATATGCTCTCTGTAAGTTATCTATTTAATAAAACTATCATATAAGTTTTTTTAAAAAAAATTTCTTTTATCTTCATTCAAAAATAAGAGATACTGTATTTGTGTATAAATTTTTATTATTTAATTAAATTAAAAAGGATACTAATCGAGAACTGAACGGAATGGAGGATGACATGCACACATTCAAGAGGCGGTCATGTCTTCGCCGCGGCAAAAAGCAGGCCAAGGACTATTTTAAAGAGTACGATGGTCGCTCTAGCTTAGTAAGTTTTTGCCATTAAGTTCTCAAGAGTATTATGTCTAGACCCTTAATTGTAGAGTGATGATGATGAATTTTACGAATCCAGATCTAGAATAAAACATTACAATAAGCGCTCCAAATCGATGAAGTGCTCGATGGACGAGTCGTTGCACGACTTGCACAAAAAAGTCCGGGACATTTCTTTTGAACAGGAAAAGCTTGCCGATCAGCTGAATTGCGAAGACTTGCGCTGCAAATGCGACAATGTTTGCTATAAAAAAAATTGCCGAAGCAAAAAAGCTAGCTCGGACAGCTCCGAAACATCAGTAAATTATTTTAAAAAAAAAAATAAAAATTTTTCAAAATTTTTTTTATTAGTTTGAAAATAGACTTGAGAGTAGAATTGAAAAAGTCTATAATAGGATAAAGAAAAAGTATGAGCAAAAATCAGTTAATGATGAGCTTAAAACGGTCATAGAGGATTTTAAAAAGACCACTGCTAGTTTGGTCAAAGACGATGCGCACAAGACGCCACGAGTCAATTATTCAGAGACTGATTTCGAAAAACAAAAGGTAAATAATTAAGAAAACTTGTTTCTTACAAATAAAAGTTCGATTTTAAGCAAACAATTTTTTATTCTTTTTATTAAGCAAATAAAATTTTAAAAGCTTCATTAATATAATTAAATTAAATTAAATTAATATTTTTTTTTTCTTTATTTATTAGAAAATAATTTTTATTTAAAAAAAAGGCTCAAAATGAGTTGATATTTACGAAGCAAAAAATAGCCGATTTGGAAGAGTCAAAAAATAAGCTAAGTCAGCAAGTGATGCGACTGAAGGAACAGTTGGAGAAATTTGAGTCAGCACAACTTAGTCCAAACGAGTCGAAGACCATACCGTTTCAAATTCATCAGACAATTAGCCGGGAGTTGGAGAATTTTTGTGAAAAATTTGAAAAATCGGCGCAAAAAAATACAGAGCCTGCTGAGACATTATCAGTGGTGAACATGTACAAAGCCGAAATTGAAAAATTAAACGAAATTATACAGAACTTGCGCATGAATCTAAAAGACAAAGAGCTTCAAGAATTGGAGTATCGACACGAAAACAAGACGATGACAGAAAAAGTGTCCGAATTGGAAAAATCTAACAACAGTTTGAGAAATGATCTGGATCTAGCTATACAAAAAATGAATGAACTTGTGTACGAACAGTCGCAGAATATCAATCAGCTGCGCTTGTATGAGGACGAGTTGGGCATTAGTGAAAAAAAGCGCGATGAACTGCGCCAGGAGGCTCAGGATACAATTAAATTATGGAAGAATAAGGTGAAAAAATTAGAAAAAAATCTGGAAAAATCGCGTGTCGAAGTTGAAACACTTAGTCAGCAAAACGAATATTTAAGAGAAGCGTCTAAAAGTTTAACAATTCAAATGGAAAACATCAGCCAAGAGTATCATATTCTAAGAGATTTGAACAAAACTTTAGAGCATAAATTAAGCACTCAAGGCAATGAGGTATTATTAAAAATTTTGAAAAAAAAAAACATTTTTTCTTTTTAACTTATTTTATTTATTTAGATTAATCAAACTAAGCATACTTATGAAGACCTGAAAAACGAGAATTATTCACTTAAGACAGAAATATCTGGCTCACAGAATTCAGTTCGAACTATTGAGCTCAAAAATCAAGAGCTGATGATCGAAAATAGTCGGTTGGATCAAAAACTCAAGAGCCAAGAGGCTAAATCAACTGAGCTGGAGGAAAAATTATGCCAAATACAAGTATTTTATTTTCTTTTTTTCTTTTTTTTTTTTGTTCGTTTTTAATTTCAACCTAATAAACACATTGTTTTAGAGTGAACTTGATAAACTCAAGAGTGAAAAACGTCGGACAAGTGCTTATGTTTCAAAGCTAGAAGACGAATGTCAGGTAATTTACATATATTTTTTAAAATTAATTATTTAAAGTGGTTTATTTATAATCAAGAATTTAAGAAATTCTATAGCCAATTTAGAACGCTCCGAGGAAATAACTAAAAATGATCTGAGCAATATTTCAAAACAGTGTTTACAGGTAAATAATTTCAATAAAATTTACAAAGAGTGTCAGATTTTTAAAAAAGTACCTATAAAAATTTTAAAATTAAATGAAAAAAATATTAGAAAAATTAATTTTTTATTAATTTGAATTTTTTTAAATAACTAAAATTCAAGTTCTTCTGGTCATCATTCATGTAAAATTTTGTACAAAAAGCAAAAACAAAAGCTTAAAATTTAAATGACTTTTTTTACTTAGATCCAAAACTTGAAAATTGTATTAGCGGAAATAAATCTTGTATCACCTAAATTTATTCTCTGCATTATAATATATGTATAAGAAAATTAAAAAAAAAAATATTGCAGGTTATTTGCAGATAAAGCTGATACAATTTTCAGAAGAAGTTTATGATCTAAGTAAAAAATTTAATTTCAATTTTAAGCTTATGTTTTTGTTATTGTTTCAAAATTCACAATGCCTCCTTTTAGCATTCATTCATTCATTAACTACTCTTTTGGTGAAAAAGTTGGTCCTCTGTATAATATTTTTCTAGTAGGGTTGGTAGACCGATTTTAAACCGGTTATAAATTGGGTCCGGTTTGAACCGGTTTTGAAGATAAAATTCTTAAATTTTGATTTATCGCCAGTGAGACATCAAGAAAAATAAAAATTTTTTTATTAATGAATAAATTTATTTTTCATATTTTTTTATTTTATTATTGAGTAATAAAAAATACAAGAAAATTATAAATTATTTGTCCAAGAGTTTAAGCACATCAGATTTCTTTCATTATTAAAATTTAATGAAGTTCTATCCTTTGTTATTGTCTGACCAGCCGAAGAAAATGTCTTTTCAGAAGGAACACTTGACGACATTATACATAAATAGTATTTAGCTATTAATTTTAGCTATTTTGACTTACTATCAGACCACCATTTAATCACATCAAAACCATGTACATTCTCGACTCTTAGTGAATTTAGATATTGAATAAGAATTTTTATAAAAATAACCGGTTTAAAATCGGTCTTGATATCAGAACCGGTCTACCAGCCCTACTTTCTAGCTAGAGGTTGACCATACAGCTGTGGTCTTACACAAATGCATAATAAAGAGCCTTGAAAGTCTCTTTGGTCCAGTGCCTGAATTTCTCGGTTCTATCATCATCGAATAGCTGTACAAGATGATTGACTACCGTTACGACCAGGGATCACGTTAAAATAACAAATCTTTTCTATGATTTTAAGCTTTTAAAATTAAACAAAAAATGTAAGAAAACAAATTTTAATTTTGTTTTGCTTTTTTATTAATTTTTAAAACAACCAAAATATTTAAAAAATTTAAAAATTTAATTCTATAGTTTCGCTTTTTAGAAACTAAAGCAAAATTTACACTAAAAAAAAATTTAATTTTAATCTAAAAAATTCTAAATTATTTTATTTAAAAAAAAAAAGAATAAAGAGACTTATGAAGAAACTTTGACCAAGTGTACTAGCCAACTTCAATTGGCACATGTAAGTCAACTTAATTATGGACTAGAAGAAATATATTTAGGTAATTAAATTAAAGGCTCATTTTCAAAAAACAAAACTCGAATATGAAGACAAAATTCGTAGTTTGCAAATACAGTTAGCCGAAGAGAAATCAAATATGGAAATATTAAAAAAACGCGAGAATGAATACAATGCCGAAATTGAGGAACAAAAGTCACTAAAGCAAAAATTTGAAAACGACTTGGCCTCTGTTCAGAGTCGTATGGATAAATTTGTACGAACAGATGCCGAAAAAACTAAGATAATCAGCGAATACGAAGACAAATATAATAGAATTTTAGACGAATTTAATTACCAAAAAAATCAATTTTACAACAAAGAAACTGAATATATTGTAAAATTTGAATTTTGTTGGAAATTTTTTTCTAAAATTTTTACTTTTTTAAGAAAATTCTCAATCTTGTTGAGGTAGATTTAGATTTATTAATTGGAATACTAGCTGTTAATTTGAACAAAAATTATCAACCTGTACTCAATTTGGACGAAAATGATAAAATAAACTGTGTCTATATGTCTATAAAAGTAACTTAGTTTATTAAAAAAAAAATTGTAAAAAATAAAAAAAATTTTTTTATTTTTAAAGCATAAAATACATTGGATAAGCAAGAATTTAGAAGAACTATTTCAACAAAAAGTCAAACTTCAACAAAACATTGTTTTTTTGGAACATGAAATTGAAACCATGAAAAAAAACTCGGCTCATAACATCAAAGCCCAGGGTTTATATTTGAAAAATCTGGAAAATCAAAATCATGAATTGATGGCTGACCGTGACATAGCTCTCAAAAATATGGAATTACTAGAAGTATAAAAAAAAAAATCTTGTCTATTAAATTATCTAATAATAGATAAAAAAAATTTAGCATTATTTACAAAATTTGAGCGAATCGGTTAAAAATCACTCGTTGAGAGAAATTGAACGCACACATCATCTATTTGCCATAGATAATATTCAAAATTTGTGCAATAACAACAATTTATCTGAGGTTTGATCATCTTTTTATTTTCTATTTTAATTAAAAAACTAAGGAAATTTTTCCAAACTATTAATATGATCAGGATAAAGACTCTGAGGTAAAATTAAATGACATATTTTCGCTATTCAAGCTCTAAGTGCTCTAACACTCATTCTCTCATGGTATCTGTTTTTTTCTTAATAGTAAAATTTTGTATTTATCTAGGCTGAAAAAGAGGAAATATTCGAGAGATTCAAGCGGTATAAAAGTACCATAGACGATATAAAATACCAGCTGGATTCAGCGCAGATTTTTTGTGAAAATTTAGACCCAAAAGACAAAATTGTGCGCAATAGTTCATCATGTTCGTCAAGTAGATCCCAACGTTCCACATCATATTCGCACTATGCATGTAAAAAGCAAGCACAAGCAAAAAAACAACCCACTAAGCCTAAACCGTTCAGATAAAAAAAGAAGTCAACTTCTTTTTTTGCATTTAAAAATAATCAATTGGTTTTTTTTTTTTTGTTTAAATAAATTTATTTTTAATAAGAATTTTTTTTTTTATTTAATTTAATTTTAAAACATATTGAGCATCATGTGTGTACTAATTAAAATATGTTTTATTTTTTAATAGTTTCAAATTTGGCTATAAATTAATCTAAAAAGCGGCTTTCTATTTTTATTTAAACTAAAAAAAATTAGAAAATATGAGGACATTTGTTTTAATAGCTGGTAAGTATAGCCTAAAAATTTCCAGCACATTTTAATCAAAGACAAGTTTTAGCATGTTTGATCAGTTCAATTTGGGCAGGTGGAAAAAAAAAATCTGGTCCCACCCAGCATAAAGTATTGTTTAGAAAATGTACTCAAGACTATGATTGTTGGCCATCGCGCTACATTGTTTGCGATGAGAAAAGAAAAGATTGCCAGTAAAATTTAAAACTTAAACACAATGAAAAAGGGTTAATTACTCAAGCTAAATACTTTTAGATGCCTGGGAGGTTACAAGTCAGCCCCGGATAAACTTGGAGACAAATGTGTTTAAATTAAGTTAAAATATTTTATTTTATTTTTTTTAAATAAATTTTATAATTTAATTTTTTCTTGTATTTTGTGACGGTCTTCGATTTTTTCTGGATCTTCTGGCTTGCTGTTGAGGTCTATTAGCTTTTCGTCTTTCAGAATTTGCTGGTTTCGCTTGAGCATTTGTTCTCGACGGTCTAGTTGGTCTTGCTGGCCTTGATGTCAAAGGAGCAGTAGTTCTAGCTTGAGCTTGGGCTTGGGATTTTCTTCTCAATAGACTGTAAATATCAGATTCTTCTTGAGCGTCAACATCTTGAGCGTCAACTAAGCCATAAAATGCAATCAAATTTAAAACTAAAAACGCGATTAAAAAAATATTTTTATTCATTTTTAAAATGATGATTATTTTAGTGAAAAAAGCTTCTATTTAAATCTAGTTTCATAGAGCTATAAAAACAATTGCATTATTTAGAATTTGTTGCTTTTTCTTTTTCGACTAGTGATTTTCTTCTTAACGTTTTGAATATCTGACTGAACAACTTGAACTTGTTCGAACAGAGGTTTCGGCTCTATTCTCATTGATATATCTGCTGGCAAGATTTGTACCCCCCAAAAGTGCTTGACAAAGCATATCAACACTACAATCAAAAACCAAAATTTCATGCTATTAATTTTCTCTAAAATTAAAACTATTTCAAATGTTTATTTTACATTTAAAAAAAAAAAATTCAGAGAACGTTTTATTCAAAATAAAAAATGGTTAGCTAAGCTTAAAATATTCCCAAAAAAAAACAAATTTAAAGTAGAAAAAAATTAATCATATATTTTCCTTATTTTTTTTTTTTTATTAAAATTAATTTCACAATGAATCAAGCTTTAAACGAAAATATTGAATAAACACAGATATTTTTTTTCTAAATTAGTAAAAAAAATTGATTTATTGTCTAAAAATAAATTCATTTCGAAACAATGGATGTTTTGGTTCTGGAAATGAGACGTCTGCATTTTAGACGAAATTTTTTGTTCACATACAAATTGATGAAAAAATTGATGCCATGAAATGTAAAAGATAAAAGATCTCCAATGCGTATGATTAAAAATCCTAGTTCTGACTGCGCCAACCAAGTGTACATCAGCGACACAACTGCATTTGGTAAGGTCATGAACACAAAAAGCAAACTTGTCTTGATTATGCTCCGGGTTAAATTTTTAGCCGATTTATCACTAGTGAAATAAGAATCTTTAAGTCTTGATTTTGTTCTATTTAGCTCAATCCAAAGCATTAGATTAAATAGGAACATTATAAAAAAAGGAACTAATGAATAATTAGCAAGATGAAACTAAAAAATAAATTTTTTATTTAAAACTAAAAGTAAAATTTAAAAATTTACATATCCGTAATAGGTGGCATAGTCGGTGATGTTTCCATTAAAGCAAAAATCCACCAAAGTTCCATTCACAATTTCTTGATATCCCAAAAAAAACAGTACATTTGAATTGATCAAAAATATTAGTGTAACTAGACCAAAAGCGGTCCAGAAGGCTTTTTTAGCCGAAAAGTAGTTGGTACGCCATAGTTTTATTTTTACACTTAGAAATTGTTCACCTGAGATAAGGACCAAAATCCATGCTGCTGATTGACTGGACGAGTATTGGATAAAATTCAGCAATTTACAAACTAGAATGCTAAAATTTAGCCAGTCAATGTCAAATAGAAATCTTAGTATATAGTCAGCATTCCAGTGGTATATTAGCAATATGTTCAATATAGACAAATAGCACAAGAATACAAATGTTTGATTGTTGCTTAGATGAAAACAAATGAAAAAATTTATTAGATTTGATAATGTGCCTATTATGATCAAAACTATTCCATAATAAGCCAAAATTTCCTGTAGCAAAATAATTACATAGTCCATTTTTTAATAAATATTTTCGAATTATTTTGAAGTCTTTTAGCTGTTTGAATAAAAAATACCAACAACAGTTAGCTAATGTTTAAATGTAAAATATTTTTTGCCTCATTTGATTTAAATAAGAATAAAATAATTAAATGATAAAAATCAAGTTCCTGTCTATTAATAATATTTAGGTATTTAATTTTTTTTTTTAAATAATGAATAAATGAAATAAAGAGAAATTAAATTCATAGCAATTTTTTAACAAAGCAATTAATTTTTTTTTTCAAATAAAATAGGACTAAATTTATTCTAAAATAAAATATATATATTAAAATGAATTTATTGAATTTTATTTTATCTAAACAATAACACAAACAGTTTATCTAAGTTTTATTTTCAATTTTATTTTCATCCAGAATTTGAGTAAGATACAGATACATTGTGAAAAAGTCAAAAAAATATTTCAATTTTTTACTTTTTATTTTAGATTCAATTGTAATAGAATTGTATAGGATTAAAAATTTTCAAGGTAGTTTCCTTATTCTTTTAAATAAAATTTAAAATAAAATTTATTGCAAAAAAAATAATTGTAAAATAAATCCCATCATATCTTAGCTTTTTGATAATTTAAAAATTGAACAATTTGGGTTATAATAAAAAAGCGAAAGCTACAACATGCATCCATTGATCACCAAGCAATTTATTAGTCTTTAGTTAAAAAATTTTAGTGGGTTTTTTCTCTACTTTTTTTTGAAATTATTGCTCGACTCTCTTATGCTATTTCTCAAAAGAAGCTTTAATTAAACTGACTAAGAGTTATCATTTATCTTTATTTAAATTGTTTAAGTTCAAATTTGAAGTAAATAATTTTAATGATATTAACAACTTCTTAGAAAAATATGGACTATATGCTTATCAACATAGAATTCTCGATAGAATGTTATCTTTTGCTTATAAAACACTTTATTTTCATTATTCTCCTGAAAATCTAAGGCAGAATTTAAAGAAGAATGACTCGAGAAATTTGAAATATAATTTAAGGAATAGTGAGAATCTGATAGAACCAACATCAAAATCAGTAAATGGCGAAAAAACTTTTGGATTTTTTTACTCCAGACTTATAAATTGCTTTGTAATCAAGAGATCAATGTTGAAATTTACAACATTCAAGCATTCAATTTTCAATAATATTAATTTGATTTTCTCAAATTTTGTAAAAAAATTCAAAAAATTTAATTTAAATATTTTGATGTTTTACTTTTTTGAATAATTTTATTAAAAAAAAATTTATTCATTTTTAATTTGTAAAATTTATTTTATATTATTTAAATAAGTGGAGTGTTAATCAGTCTTTATGACAGGGGCACTAGCCTGTTGATTAACCTTGAAATTGAAATTGAAGAACCAAACTTCAAGGCAACAACAATAAACTTTTATTTTTTTTATAACTAGTGTTTGTAGGTATGCATACAATGCATACAAACTTCATCTTCATAACAATCTAGGTGAATTTAAAAAACAAAAAAGAACAAATAATTTCAACCTTTTTTGATAAATAAAAATTTACTAAAATAAAATACCTTTTTGACGTAAATTAACTTATCTGATGGAAATAAAAGACAAAGAATAAAACATCAATAAGATTTAAATTGTTCATTGATTTTGTTAATCTACAAAAAAAAAATTAAGTTTTTATTTTAGTAAATTTCAAGTTATGCTTTTTATGATTAATGCAGTTGTTGTCAGTCTCATTATCTTGATCGGTTTTTGTGTCTTGATGGGAATTGATGCTACAGTTACCAAATCAGACGATGCTGTTTTTCTCGCACTAGTACACGAAATTTCGACTACTTCAACTTCATCTTCATCACCGGACTCAGAAAGGGAGTTCAGTTGTATTCCTATATACTTCTTCTACATCAAATTCATCATCACTTTGTTCCACGCCGGTATTCATTTTGGAAAAAACATCCACCAAATAATTTTCTTTACTTTTGGTTGAATATTGATCAGTCATCTCATTTAAAATAACCGAAGCAGCATAGATTCTTGTCTCAAACATGTTACGTATCCAAGTATACTCATCAAGATGTGACGATAAATATTTTCGAAAAACACCTCTCATATGCTTTAATAATAAGTCTTACCAGAACACCAAACAGACTCAATTCCATTGATTTAAGTTACACTTTTTTACTAATTGACGGCCAATTATTCAGGTTAATTGGACAAAAAGTTAATTGACCTGGCCAATTGGTCATATAAGACCCAAATTTTTATTAAACAAAAAAGAAAGAATTTATGTTCTTTTTATTTTTTTTTTGTAATTCACAATAGCAACAATCTAGTTTTATTTGTAATTCTATTTATAAGTCTGAATTTCGGATAAATCTGAACCCAACTTAGGCCAATTACAAATTTTGGACCTAAATTAAAAAGTTATTTCAATTTTAAATTTTTGCTTTTTGTCTATTTTTTTTAATAAAAAAGTAGGATTTTTAGGTCGAATCTATTCTTTATTGGTATTTTGGTCTGTTTGACATCTTCTCATGTGTAATTTAGTTTCTATTTTAGTCTCGAATATCTTAGACATATCAGGGTGGTTTAAAAGTCGCAAGTCTCAAGTCCAAGTCCGGACTTTTTTTTTTAAAAAGTCCGAGCCAAAGGCTTTAATTTTTATTAATAAATATTAAATGTATAAACTTTTTATGTTGGAAAAAAAAACTCCTCTCAATATTTATTTAGATTTAGTTTTTTAAAGTAGTTAAAATTAATATCTAATTAAAGATATACAGATAATATTCTAAAAAAACAAAAACATGATAATTAAAAAAATTGAAAAAAAAATATTTTTCAAGCAGTTTTTTTTTAAATATCTTTAAAAATTTTTTATCGATTTATTTATATAGTTATATTTCTGCGATCCTTAATAGTTTTTATGGCTGTCAAGAAGAGTAAAAAAAAAAGTCCGGATTTGCACTTTTTTTGGGACTTTTAAACAACTCTGTTACATATTAGGCATTTTTTTTTAATATTCGCTTCTATTACTCATAAATGTATTTTCTTGGCTAAATTCTTGTTTGTCAAAGTCATCTCATAGACTTAATCTCTAAATTTCAATTTATTAAAAAAAAAATTAGAAAAATTAAAATTTTTTTAAATTACAAAAAAAAAATTTTCAAAGTAAACTTTTGTAAAATTAAAATTTTCCTTTTATTAATATTATTTTAAAATGAGATAAAAATTAAAATATATGTTTTTTAACTAAGAATTACAAAAGGTCGTTAAAATCAATACCATAAAATTTTAAGAATTTTATAAAATCAAATCAGTCAAATCTTGAAAGCGGTTAAAAAAACTGCTTGAGAATTGAAAACTTATTAAGACATAAGTTTGTACAATCTGTTCCAAAAATGGCATTGTGAATTTTGTAAAAAAAAAAAAAATCTTTTATCTTATCTACAATTTTTTTTCTCCGAGTCAAAAACTAATTCTTCCCATATTGAATCTCTGCAAATAGTATATGCATTAGACAATCATTTAAATTTAGATGATTGGAATGAAAGAAAAAGTTTTTCTTTTCCCAAATGAATTTGAATCTTTATTTTTATTTTATTTTTGAATTTTGTTTTATTTAGAGAACAAGTGTTATAACCCAAATTTAATGTCATATTAAATTTGAGTTATAAACAGTTACAATATTATTTTCAACAGTTACAGTGGTTATTATTTTCTAGTCATAGTTTTTCATATTTAAATGTTTGTTTTTCACTTATTAGTTAGAGATTCCAATTTATTTCAAATAAAGATTTATCCTTAAAAAGTTTCTTCTTTTATTGTTTGGCCTCTCAACCACAGCATAGCGAGAGTTATTAAATTAATACACGTATATGCACATTAGGATAATAAACAAAAACCACGTTTATTACACAAGTAAAAACTTATTGAATAAATCAAAAGAAAAAATACTTGCAGTAATTGAGTTTATTTCATTTTAATAAAATTGAGCGTTTAAACTTGAACAAAAAAATTCTCTAATTTAAAAAAAAAATTTATTTTGAAAAATTTAACAAATTTTAATTTTATTAAATAAATAACGAATTTATATTAATTAATTAAATAAATAAATTGATAATTAACTAGCTAATAAATTTGTATAAAGGTTATAAAAAAAAAAACTGAATAAAATGAGCATTTTGTAAATTTTTGAGATTAGAAAAAAATGTGATTTGGACGGAAAAAAAATCAAAAAGATTATGTCGAATATGCTGCTCAATTGGCGCCATTAATCTAAATGTGAATTGCATATTTATTTAAACTCTTAAGTGATTGATTTATACCGAGAACAAACTCTTGAAATGATCTTGATCGCTCATGTACTGACCCAGGCCAACTTGTATCATGTGATTGTTTCCATTAGTTAAATGTTGATTAGTGCTTACAGTGTTGTTTGTTTGTGTCGAGTTGCTCAATTGATGTGACAATCCCTTTTTTTGAATAAATAAATTAAATCTAAATTGTTAAATAATTTATTAAAATAAGAAAAAAAAAATACTTGTAAGTGGGTAGGCAAAAGAGTGGGTATGAGAGTGTGAAGACCTGCTGTTGAGCTCAAATCAAAAGCTAGCTGTGGCGGCCACCCTGTCTCACTAGCCGAAAAAAATGCACCAGAGTTAATGTCATCTATTTTTAAAAAATAAAAAATTAAAAAAATTTATAATTTAAAATTTTCTTAAGCATACGACTTAAAGGTATGAGAGCTGGTTGTAATTGAGCTGTTACTTGATTTTGTGAATTGTTATGGTTGGCTTGTTGATGATGACTTTGCACCATTGAAGACTGCTTTGTTTTCTGCACTTTGGTATTCGATTTTGCGAATTCAAGTCGAAGTGTCTGCGGCAAATCCGGATCAAATCTAACACCCTAAAGATTAAAATTTACATTTTATGTGAAAACAAAAAAACAGTTCTCACGGTTAATTCTTGTTTAGCTGATTCGGCTTCACCTCTAGTCGAAAAGGTAACAAATCCTACCGGCTTAAAAAAAAAAAAATTAAATAATTTTTCTCAAAAATTCAAATTTATCTAAATTTTACCGATAAATTTTTTCCATTTTTATTTGTAACTTTGAGCAATGAGCCTTCAAATCCCTGCAAAAATAATTTTTTTTTTAACTTTTAATTTAATACGAAAAAAATTTAAATTTACTTTATAGGCTCTGAAAAGGAGATAGAGCTCTCTCGGTTTAGCGTCCATGGGCAGACCACTGACAAACAATGTTCGAACCTTAAAGTTGAAAAAAACAAATTAAAATCAACAAAAAAATCAAGTTCCAAGTTGGTGTAGACAACTTTATTGGCTTCGTTTTCAGTGTTGTCGGTGTTGTCGCTAGTTTGAGCATTAGTGGTGTTTTCAGATAGTTGTGAGTGTTCTTGTTCATTAGCATTATCAGGTGAATGCGGTGACGGTGATTGGGAAGAGGAAAAATTAGCCGACGAAGAAGAGGACGGCGACACCGAGCATGCTACACTGTTTTTTGACTTAAGCTTGTTCAGAGCCTGCAGCGTTCTGGCATGCTGCTGCAATTGTGCTGGACTGTTAATCAGAGATAATACCGCGCTCGACTGATTCAACTGATAGCCAGGCTGACCAGTGACCAATTGATGCAAATTATCTGCTTGATTAACAGTTTTTATCAAATTATATTTGCCCATTGTGTGAAAGTGTGTGTTTAAGGATTCGTGTCAATAACTCATTAATAGTGGTTATTTTTTTTTTTTGTGCAATAAATATTCTAAAAATTCTCTAAAATAAATATTACACAATTAAAAAAAAAAAAAAAAAATTTTTTTTAAAAAATAAATAGAAAGTGCAGTTTGTTTATTAAAACTAAAAAAAAAAAAGGTAAAAACTAAATGCGAGTATTTTGGAGAAAAAAAAAATTTTTTTTTCTTGTTTTAGTTTTGGATATATTTTAGCGCATTTACCTCGGTTAAACTCGCTTGATCTGTGTGCTTGGCATGACTAGAGTTAGACGAGGAGAGTGACGAAGAAGTTGAGCTAGACAATGTGTTGAATTTGAGACCCAATGCGTTCGGTGTAGATGGCACAGTGTTCATTTTAATCATTTGGAAAATAGTGAGAGAAAACAATGGAAAATAATGCTTTAAATTAATTCAGGTCGGCTAAATTTATATATTAAAATTTCATTGTCGACAATTAAGAGACGTTTAAGAAAATTAATTTATTTTAAAAGTTGTCCATTAATTTCTTTTTTTTATTTTCTAAACACAAATTAAAAGACATTTTTGTTTGTCAAGAAGGCAACACACTATTTCTGAAAGCATAGGCAATTCTTAAGTCGTTATATAATTAAAAAAAATTTAAGAGACTATTTCAAATGTATTGCTTAGTTTATAGAAAAAATAATTTCAATTAATTTGTCAAATATGCTCTAAGCTAATTGACTTAGCTGGGACCGCGTTCCTTTTAAATAGTTTCTGACAATTTTTTTCTAATACACCTGAAAATAGCAATTATGTTATTATTGTGTTTTTTGAGAAACTCTCTTAAAATTATTAAAAAAAAAAAAAAAAAAAAAAAAAATTTTGGCAACTTAAGGGGTTGGGGGTAAGGGTTTTTTTGGTTTTTTTTGGAAGTTTTTTTTTTTAAAAAATAAAAAGTTT
>VANL01000197.1:0-53074 GCA_006352455.1 Brachionus sp. 'Tiscar'
AAAGAATTAATTCCTTTTTCTCTAGTTAAAACTTCCATGTCCTTTTCAACTTGTTCATTAAAGTTATAGACACAAGCGTGAAAAGCAAAATCACAACAAGCGTTCTTTTCAGCTCTTGTTTTGTTCATTTCGTACTGTTCAAGCAAAG
Organism: Brachionus sp. 'Tiscar'; assembly: GCA_006352455.1. NCBI lineage: Eukaryota > Metazoa > Rotifera > Eurotatoria > Ploima > Brachionidae > Brachionus > Brachionus sp. 'Tiscar'. The sequence continues at coordinate 149 of VANL01000197.1, forward strand.
GAATCTGTTTATTTTCAAGTATAAAGTTCATTATCATGGTAGTTCCACCAGCCAAAGCTGCTCTAGTTCCAGTGTAAAAATCGTCACCCGTTCTAGTACCCATAAATAAAAGATCCAAATGAGTATGTGTATCAATTCCGCCGGGAATTACGAGCTTGCCGCTAGCATCAATAATTTTAGTTCCTTCAATTGCAACTAAATTTTCACCAACATCTCTTCATTTAAATTTTTTCTTAAGAAAATATTTTTAAAAAAATTTATTTACTTGATGATTCCATCTTCTATAAACACGTCAGCTTTGAATGTTCTATCATGATTGACTACAGTTCCACCTTGAATTAAAACTCGACCCTAAAATTTATCGCTATTTTAAAATAAATATTTTTCAAACTAACAAAATGATTACCATGATTTTAAATAAGAGTAAAAATTTTTATAAATTAAGCTTTGAATTTATTCTAAATCTAAATTAAAGACGAAATTAAATTTTGATTATTTTTTCTCTCTAATTTTTGACAGATAGTCAAAATTTTAAATTAAAATGAAAATGAAAGTAAAAGAAAAAGCTTTATTAAAATAAAATAATTTTGCCTTAGAATTAGCTGTAAAACTTAGAGCTAATCATATGAATTTAGAACGTTGATAAATCCCCACCCTATTCACTTTGAAAAAGAAAATTCTAATTTGTATATGTTAGATTTTATATTTTCCTTTTGAGAGTGTAAGAAAACTTAACGGATTAGAAATCATTTAATGTTTTAGTAGTTTTAGCTAATGGTAATCCAAAAATTTAAATGTAAAAAATTTTAACAGGTTAATAATTTATGCTTAATTATTTTACTGATAATATAGCTATAAGAAGACAACAGAAAAAAATTGAAAATATAGAAAAAATGCTGAGAAATTAAATATTTAATATTTTCAAAATTATATGATAAATTCAATTATTTAATATTTGTTATTATATTAAACAACTATGAGTAATAAAGTTTAGGTTGATGAGAATGATTGTTAAATTTTTTTTGCTATGAAAATTTTTAAACATTTTATTTAAAATAATAAAAATAAATAAATAGCTACAATGTGCTAGGCACATGAAATGAGTGTTTAATCATAATAGCTCAATCAAATCAATTTTGTCAATTTGCTTTTAAAAGCGTTAATAGAATTTGAATTTATAACATCCTTATCCAGTTTGTTCCATACATTCACTACTCTATTGCTAAAGAAATTGTATCATTATTCACAATTCTTCACCAGTTGTTCAAACTCATGAAGTCTAGAGCAAGAAAGGAGTATGTTTTCGTGCTTGTTCTTGAACACTAAGAGTTCATGCCAGTTAATTTCGTCCAATCCATTGATTATTTGAACGTTTCAGTCAAATCACCTCTTAGTCTTCTTGTCTCTAAAGTGGTCAGATTCAATGCCGTTAGTCTTTGGTAGTAACCTAATCTTTTTACTTCCAGAACAAGTTTTGTAGCTCTTCTTTGCACTCTAGCACTTGAATGTCTTTTTTTAAATTTTTTTAATATTTGATTTTTTTTTTTCACTAATTTATTTCTTAGTGACTTAGTCACTCAAAATCTGGAAGTTTTCTTCGATACTTTTTGTTACATCTTTGCTTTATTTTTAGTTAAATAAATTTAACCATTTTTGAATTTTTTTTATCAAAATTATAAAATCAAAAATATTAAAGTTAATTAATTTTTGTAGCAAAATATGCTTATTTTCATGGAATAAAGATTAAAAAGAAAAGGTAACACCAATAGATGAAAAGTCCGTCGTGGTTCGATAATTCAAAATTAATTTTTTAATTTTAAAAGCCCTTAATGAAACTCACAGATTTTTATTGTCAGTTCTAGCCTACTACCGAAGAGACAAATATTCTAATTAAGCTAAACTAAACAAACAAGACTATTTACGAAATACATTGAATCAAATTAGTGCAGTTTTATCTCAATCACCAGTAAATTAAATTGTTTGATTAAATAAGAAAATTATCAAAAAAAATTTTATTTTAAAAGATTGGAAATTAATTTGAATTCATTTTTTTAAAACATAGTTAATCAAATGCTACTTATTCTTCTTGGAAGACAGTTTCGTTTTATCATTGCCAGATATTATCTCGGTTCAACCACAAATTTTATGCTTGTTTATAAATTTTAAAAGATTTGTTATCAAATATTTTTAGCCTTTTTTTTTGAATAAAGTTTAAAATAAAAAAACTCATAAAATTGAAGCAAATTATTCGTTTTTATTAAATTAAATTACTATTTTAAAATTAAATATAATTTTAGAACAATTCAATTTTTTTACAAAATTTCAAATAGCTATTTTAAATGTATTCTTTATTTTTATTATTTCTTCACTTTTTTATCATTTAAAAAATAAATTTAAAATAATAGAGTATCTTTGTCAATTGCATACAATTTATATCATTTTTAATTTATCAATAATTTACACAAGTGTAATCCCTTCAGCCAAAATTAATTTATAATCTTAAATTAAAAAAAAATGCCTTCATTTTTTTCTGATCAATCGATAAGCTGTTAATTTAATAATTTTATAATTTGACCGTCAAATTAACTAATAAAATAGCCATATTTTAATTTTGAAAACTGAAAAATATTTTTTTCTAACTGATTAAAAAGATTGTAAAATTGTAAAGCTTTTTTTTATAATTAAACCCTTATATTTTGTCTATTATTTTATTCAAAAAAATAAATTACAAATTGATTGTCTGTCCTAAATAAGCTTCGGCGAAATATTTTTTTCATCAGCTAATTGATGTTTACATTTTGACAAGAGTATAAAGAATCTATTCAACGCTTTAATAAAAGACTGACCTAAAGGTCTTGGATTTCAATACCGAAAGGATTCATTTAGACATTTAAATTTTCTAAAATTATCATCAAATAAACAAACTAAAAATTCAAATTAAGCTGTTTCTTTAACAAAATATTTTGTTTTAAACCTAGTTCAGAGCTGTTAACCCAATTAGGAGCATATATAAATATGAGAATAAAAATTTAGATTTTTAAAAATTATTCCAACAATGAACTTCCAATTTATTTTATTAATTTTATTTTCTGTTATATTTTATTCAAAATCAAAGCCAATTTCCGAAAATCAAAAGCAAAAAAGGCAAGACTTTGCTGATCTTTTTGGATATAATGGTAATTACAATTCGCAGCCTGGATCAAACACAGGATATGGAAATTATGGCTTTAATACCAATGTAGGAGCTCAATCTAATAATTTTGGTACTTCGAACCAGCTTATCAATGCACAAAATTCGCAAACAAATGGATTTGGAGTCAATTCTTATGGAAATTCAAATCAGCAATATAACAATTTTCAAAATAGTGCTCAAAAAAATCAAAATCAGTTCAATGGCTTTCAGAATAATGCTCAACAAAATCAAAATCAAAATAAATTTTTTGCCAATTCTCAGAATAATGCTCCTCAAAATCAAAATCAGTTTAATAATTTTCAAAATATTCCACAACAAAATCAAAATAATCAATATGGAAATTTTCAAAACAATCAAGGCTATGTGCCTTTCTACGGCATGACTTCTAAACCAGTTCCAGTAATCGATCCAATTGTAATGCCTTTTACAACTAGAACAAAAATGGAAGGCACAACAAATTCAAATGATTCAAAAAAATCGTCTGATATACCAGTATTTACGATTGAAGCACCTAAAGAAAATTATTCAAAGTCATTTGATCCTTATTTTGGTATGACCACTCGTAAAATACCTAAAACTCCTCAAGCATACTGGTTTTCACGATACTACGGGTTCACTGCACCAATAGCAGCCATTCCATTTAGTAATTATAACAGAATTTAAGCTTCAAAGTCAAATTATAAAACATTGGTTACAAATCATCTATGTTAAAAAAATGTATTAGATTTTTGCAATATTTGCTTTTTTTATAAATAAAACTAAAAACTTAAAAATCATTTTAATTATAAATTAACAATTTCTTAGTTAATTTAATTTATTTCTATTCAAAAGAAAAAATATATGTTCATCTACTTTATTGAAATTTAAGTATTATAGCATACTTAAAATGATAGCAGACAAAATAATGGCTTTAATGGGAGAAAATTTTAATTTTATTATGAAAAATGTATATTTAAGCAAAAATGAATGAAAACATAGATGTAAATAGTAATGTCCAAGATGAAACCAAGTTAAATCAAATTAAATCTGTGATAAAAAAGGAGTCCTGCGATCAAAAGACAAAAAAATCTGTGAAATTCAACAAAGTAGAAGTGTACAGTTTTGAGCGTTGCCAAGGTTATCTTAGCATACCAGCTTCTGATAACGATTCCAGCTCAATTACACTTGGAATGGGTTACTTTCACAATGGATATGAATTATTTTTTAACCAAGACGAATTTTTAAAATACAAACGAAAAATTGACTTGGATAGAATAAAAAATTTTTTAAATTTAGTAGAAACAAGTAAAATAACGCCTTTAACTGATGATGCAATTGAAAGAGCTAAAGAAGTTCTTAGCAATAGAGATTTTTATGAAGACAATGTTGAAAAAGATCTTTCTATTTCTGCTGATATATTGTGTCCAATTCTAACTTTAGAACAACGAATAGAAAAGTTGACTAACTTGGGTTATAGCCGTCAAGAGATTGATGATAAAGAGTCTGAAGATATAAATTTGATTCGAGAGTCAAGACTTATTTGTGGGTGCATTTGCAGCAAAATGAACATGGTTTGTGGTGAAAATGGTGATTTGTGCTCGTGTTTTGCCAATGGAATCAACTGTCAAATTGATCGTGTTAAATTTCCATGCAGTTGTAATTTAAAAAGATGCAAAAATATATATGGAATGAAGCGTTTTAATCCAAGAACTGTATTTGATCACTATAAAAAAGTGCTACACGGAAAAAATGTGGATAGCGAAGATAAACCTAAAAAAAGAGGAAGAAAGCGTAAAAATACTAGCAGTATGAAGATTTCAAAGCGAAAAAAATTTAGTAATGAGCAAATTAATTTAGATGATAATAATAAAAATCCATTCGATGAATCGAATTAAAAGTTTTTTCAAACGAATTAAATTTTTTTAAACATTCTATTTTATGATTAATCATTATGCATTTTTACAAGTCAATTAGATTGTAATCTGTTTAAATTTTGATTAATAAACTCATCCATTGATTTTTGATCAAAATTTGTTCTTATCTTAAATTTTCTTTAATTTTAATTTAATAAATAATTTTTGATTTTTTTTCGTTTAGGTTATTTTTTTAATAAAATAATCAACTTTAGTTATCTATACGTCTATGTTTTTAAAATTAAAAATAATTTGAGTTAAATTCAAATTTTTTTAAACAAAGCTTTTTAAATTGATGGTTGGATTGATTGTTGGATCCAAAATGGATAATCTCATCGAGTACTTCAAGATTAAGCCAAATTGAATAACACTGTCCAATTACTAAACTAGCTTACTCATATCAGGTTGTCGCATAATTTTCACTCGTAGTTCGTGTTTAAGAATATTCTAAATATTTCAAAACTTTATATTCACAGAGAACCACTATCTTTCATCATATTTCTATTTAGTATGAATCATAAAATAATTTGACGAACAGTTTCCGTTTCCATAAAGCGTTGAGAATTTTCATTCAAGTATTCCAATACTAAATATTTATTCTAAATAAAATATTGATTCTAGATTATTTATTTTTCTGTAGCTATTAAAAGATGAAACAAACAATGTTTTACTAAACCGCTCAATTTAAAATAAAAAAGTTAAATTTCAGGTTAAATTCTTAATTTACAATTGCTTTTGAATATTTAAAATTAATTTAATTAAGATTGAGTAAAATTGGTATTGAGAAATTCTAGAACAAAAATTCTACTTTTATTGATAAATAAAAATTTAAAAAAAGAAATAACTTTAAAAAATACTGCAACCTTGTGCAAAAAAGTTTGTTGCATCTTTTTTACCTTAAATAAATTTCTTTTTGAAAATTAAAGACATAAATGAGATTTGAATTGATAACTTATCAATGATTTATTTAGTTTACCTAAAAGAAAGAAAATAAAGCTTCTAAGTAAAAAAGATGCAACAAACTTTGTTGCACAAAATTGCAGTATTTTTGAAAAAATACTAAAATTTTATCATTAAATCAATTGTTCCTAATTAAATCTCCTGCTTGTCCCCTCACTTACTCCCTCATTCTCTCTAATATCCAAATCTACCTTGTCGAACCCTTTCCTTATCTTAAATATTTGTAATAAGTCCCCTCTTTTCCTTCTTGTTTCCAGGTCTGTTAAACCAAGCTCCCTAAGTCTTTCTTCGTACTCTAATCCTCTTAATTCTATTATCATCTTAGTCGCCCTTTTCTGGATTCCCTCGACCTTATTAATTTCACTTCTAGTCATAGAATTCCATACCGCCGAAGCGAATTCTAAATGCGTTATGACGAAAGCTGGGTACAGCTTTTTAAACAACTCTTTATTAAAAAATTTGAAAGTTTTTCTCATTCTACCTAAAGCACTGTTAGCTTTAGATACCGCCGCTTCTACTTGTTTACTATGTTTCCCATCATTTGAAACCATAATACCCAGATCTTTCTACACTGTTTAAGGACATTGACCACTTCTTGCACCAGTTATCTATTTCATTTATATCTGCTTGTAAAATTGATTGTGACACTTCGTTCCCCACTGAAATCACCTTACTATCATCAGCATACATCTCCATTATGTTATGTATTTTGTCTGGCAAGTCATTGATATATATCATGAAAAGTAAGGGACCTAATACTGATCCTTGAGGCACACCACTTGTAATATTTCTCCACCATGATTCCGACGGGCCCCTTACCACCTTTTGCCTTCTATCGCTCAAGAATACCTTTATCCAGTCGAGCAGTTTACCACATATTCCATAAGCTCTTAACTTGATGAGTAGTTCTCTGTGTGAAACCATATCAAAAGCCTAAGTCCGTGTATAGAACATCCACCCACTTATTATTACCTACGCTCATAATTTAAATTTAAGACAAAGTTTTTTATTTTTTAAAGAAATTTTTAATAAAAAAATCACTGTTGGATAGAAAATATTGAATTTTTGGATCAAAATTTAATTTTTTAGAAATCTATTCACTTATATATATTGATAATTTTTGAGCTTATATTTTAATTTGTATTCAATTAATTTTAAATTATTTTTTTAATAATAAAATTAAGAAAGAAATTTCCCAATCTAATAAGGCAATCTCCATCCTTGGGCAAACAAGAAGAACTTTCAGATTCTGGACGAACTCCAGCTTTTAAACACTTTTCAAGCAACCAAACTGGTAGCAAGAATCCGAAACTTCAGTTAGAGCAGTCGCCTTTCCATTTTGGGATTGTCCGCCCTGAGCGAATGCAGGACAAGAGAAGACAGGATCCAAATGTTCAAAATTAGAAATGGCTAAAATAGCATAGAGTGGGTTAGACCTCCGCCGCATTGCAGCTATGTCCAGAGTATTAGAGGGCTCAAGAGGCGTCTCTCCGTCTAAGCATCTACCAACTGCGCCCAACATAAAAACTTCTTCACAAATCGTGCCATCAGAGAGTAGAACAGCCTACCTTAGACAGTTATCAGTGCCTCGACTATAAATTAGTTCAAGAACAGTCTTGAAGGATGCAAGTTTTCCAGCGGACATCGTTTTCCGGATCCGCTGTGTAACAAGGCCTAATATTGAAATTTAAATTAATAGCTGAAATGTCAAAGGAAATCAGAAAATACTTAAATTAAATAATTTCTAATTTAGTTAATTTAAAAAATAGCTTATTTTATAAGAAATCTTTAAATTAAATATTTTATTTTAATTATGAAAATTCTAATTTTATCTCGTGATCAAAATTGTGAAAATAACTTTTTTTTCAAATTCTCATATTATTCTCATATTTGAAATTTCGAGACTTGTACCCAGCGATTATCTAATATTTGTCTAAAGAAGAATATTTAAAAAAAATTAACTTTTAAATAATTAACAAGGGTGTATTGAATTTAAATTTAAGAGTTAACATAAGCTTCAATTTAATTTAAACAGTTGCTAAGGAATCGAATTTAGTTTTATTGTAAAACATGCATATTTATATTCAAAGTTAGCAAATATTGAACAACAAGGGACTGTTAGTATTAAAATAAAGTGTTTCCTAGCAATCATTACTATTTTAGTGTTTCTTTTTGCTTTAATCCCCCTCCCTAAATTAAAAATCATCCAAAAATTGTCCTTAAGTTATTTAAATCTCGAAAATTCTAATTTTTTTTTTTTTAAATCTTGCCTTAAAAAATCGAAATGGTTGAGTTCTGAGGAATAAAAAAATTTAAATCGAATTTTCGAGATAATTTCCAGAATATAAAATCTTAATTTTCAAATTTTATTTAACTAGATAAAGATAAAGAATATTTAAAAAAAAGGAGAAAGAAAATGCAATATATGAAATTACAGGTAGAATTTGGAGGAGACATAAACGAGGTATTCTAAAGGACATTTTTAAAAAATTGTAAAGAATTCAGGTTTGATGCTTAGATTATGATTCCCTTTGCTGGTGATCCGTTAGTGGCGGACTTAATGGTAGCTATTGAACAGCAATTAAGTGTTCCGGCAGATACACAGCGTTTAGTATTTAAGGGACAAAATCTGCATGAATTTCGCGATCAGCCTTTAAAATATTTTGGCATTTGCAATTCCAATAAAATCAGGCTTGTTGGAAGAAAAGCATTTATAAAAGCTCAAAACTAGCCAAATACTTTCGTATCAGTTTCAATAAATAATTGGTGCAATTTTGAATTTAGTTTTTTAGATTTTTTTTCAAAATCTGTAAAAAGAATTTTTTTTATTTTTAAAGCAAATAGAAATAAAATTTAATATAAAAAATTTGGTAACAATCATTTAAATAGAAAATAAGAAATTTAGAAATAAAAAACTGACAGTCTTTTGTTTTTTGCACACAAATGTGGCTAAGCGCTATCGTCAACAGATTGTCAGATTGTAAAACAGATGATTATTATTGCTTTATAATATTTTAAGGAGCAACTTTTGAGACTTTGAACTTAATATTCTGGCTTTCTAGACGAAAATTTTTCATGTTCATATGCAAACCCTGAAGTATTAATATTTCTATTCATTTATTTTTTTAGAAGAAAATAATTGTTTAATTTATAACCTTATTCAAACTTTAAAATAATTTTCATCTATTTTTGTTAAAATTAAATTTCAATTTTATCGAAAAAATAAGTAGATCATGGATCATACAAAATATAGATCAAGATCAAAATCTGGATTTTATTGAAATTATTTGTTTAATAAAAAATAAAAAATAAATTAAATTTATTTTTTCTAGAATTTATTTTTTATATTTCATTTATTATCCGATTATTCAAATTTCTTTTCTCAATATTCTGTCATTCTGCGTACAATAATCAAGTCCTTTGACTTTACGAAACATTAATTAATCATAATTACTATTGTTGTATATTATTATTTAGAAAAATTAAGAAATCAGTTTTTTTTTTAAATAGAAATTATTTTTATTTTATCTTATTTTTGGATATGAGATGAAAAAAATTGAGCCCAAAAATTTTATTAAATTGAATTTATTCAATTTGTAAATTATTCAAGAATAAAAGCCAAAAAAATTTTTTTCCAAAATCACAAAACTTAAAAAATTTATTTATTGCTGTACATTTTTCAATCTCTGTGATTTAAAAATGAAATAATGATAAATATTAATTAAAACCGGTAAATACGTTTTTGAATTTATGCCCCACTCTTTGTTAGTATTTTTCTCGGGATAAAATTACCTCTAGAAACAGTCCAAATTTCAAAAGATCCATTCCCATAAACATAAATAATAATGCCTACAGCTAGCATTTCAGTAATACCGGTATCAAGATTAAATTTAATCCTGTCCTCTGGAATAGGATGCATGCGTCCATATTTTTTTGAATTGATTGTACAAAATTTGCTGTCTTTTTTAGGAGCATACTGGTCTTCGATTTCAACTAAAGTGTTGTTAATTAACTGAATTGCCTCTTCAGTATTTTTTGCTCCTGGCTTTGTTTTAAGTCTACGTTTATATATCTCAAATCTTTGTCTCTTGTCAAGTTGGTACAAACCGCTAACATTTATTGTTGCTACACTATTTGATCTCTTCATCGAAGTGGTAAATGATGGCTTCTTTTTTACCACAGATGCATCGTCTAGAGAAACTAATGGTGGAAGATTTCGTTCTATTTTGCATTCATGCTTTTTGGATTCAATTTTTTTCTCAATTCTCTTGGAAAACTTAGCAGCCTCAACTTTAATAGACGGAAGTTCACTAATACGAGAATTTTTTTTATTTGTTTTTGATTTTGTTTTTGTTTTTTTCATTACGTCTCAATAGGTACGACGCAAAATAAAAATATATGGAAGACTAAACTTAATAAATTAATGAAAAACTATTAAAAATGTTTATTTTAAAATTATTATAGCTTTATGAAAATATCTCAACTTTTTAACCAGTTACCTGGCAACTTTTAGTAAACTTAAAGTAATTCTTAATTTTTATTAGCTGTCGATAAAATTTTTTGTAAATGATTAAAAAGATAAACAAATGCATCTATTATTTTGAAAATTTTATTTCTTTTAATTTTTATTTATCTAATTTTACGCAAAAAATTGTTTAAATTTATATTATATTGTTGCAAAATTAAAATCATTTTCTACCAACAAGCCTACCAAAGTCGAATAAGAAGCGATTTGATTCAGCTCTTGAAATTCAACAATAGAATTAGGAAGCAAGTTGGGCGATAATCCCTACGCCCTGGAATTAGTTGAATAAATGTTAAATTTCCTAATAAAATAGATGAAATTGCACTATAAATTAAAGATTAAAATGGTTCACTTTAACATTCAAGAGTATTTGGTTAATATTTTCCAGAGCCATCCGAAAACAATGAACTCATTAGTTTACTTTGCTATACTTTTTACTAATCACTTTTAGAGTATTTAGACCAAGTTTTTTTAGCCTTTCTTTATAGGTCAGGTGGCAGATGGACTTTACAAGCTTCATGGTCCACCTTGAACTTTTTCCAAAATGTTTATGTCCTTCTTTGTAAAATGGCATCTTTCAAAAAATTTATCCTACCTTATTTTGATTATTGTTCAACTCTCTTGTGTTATTTTTCTAAAGGGGCAAAAATTAAACTGGCTAAAAGTTATTATTTTTCTATTTTTAAACTGTTTAAGTTCAAGTTTGAATCGAAAAACTTAAATGATGTTTATAATTTTTGGAAAAATATGGCTTATATGCTTTTTAGCATGTTTTTAGAAAGAATGTTAACATTCTCTTTTAAAAATGTGGCAGATGGACTTTACAAGCTTCATGGTACACCTTGAACTTTTTCCAAAATGTTGATGTCTTTCTTTGTAAAGGGGTATTTTTCAAAAATGTATCCTACCTAGACTTTATTCTACCATAAATCGCCTGAGAATTTAAAAAATAAACTGTTTAAAAATGACTGGAGAAATTTAAGTTACAATTTAAGAAATAGTGCAAACCTGATTAAACTGAAAGCAAAAATGAACAGTAGAGAAAAAACATTTGGATTTTTTTATTCAAGATTGATTAATAGCTTTGTGATCAAAAGATCAATGCTGAAATTTGCAACATTCAAACTATCAATTTATAATAATATCAATTTGATTTTTATTGACATAGTAAATTTTGTGTATGTTGATGTCCTTCTTTGTATAAGGGCATTAGGCTGCGATCCGAAATTTGAATTAAAAAATTGTTACTTCCTATCTGTCTGTATTTTGTTAAATGCAAAACTGGTCTGGATATTCTAAATTTCAACTAAAAAATTATCAAAGAAAAATAACAATTTAATATAATAATTTACTGAAATAATTTGGTATAAACATCTCAAAGTCAAATAATAAGTCGCTATTTTTAGCACAAAAAAATTTAGACGTGCATATTTTAATCATAATAATTCAAATAACTATATTATTTAATTCGAAAAAAATAATAATCACAATATAAAATTAGATATTTTAGATTAAATTCGGCTCTTGAAATAAAATTAAAATGAATCTTAATAAAGTTAGCGACAAAGAAAAGCTTGAAATTTGTAGAAAATATTATTTAGGTAGATGCTTAATTAAACTAATATTTTTTTATTTAAATTTATATTAAAAAAAAGGTGGTTTTGCGTTTTTACCATTTTTATGGATGGTAAATTTTATCTGGTTCTTCAAGCATGCATTTAAAAGAAGCGAATTCCCGGAACAAGCTCAAATTAAAAAATGTAAATTATTTTTCTGCTTATATTGATTTAATTAAGACTCTTTTTTAAAAGATATTATTCGCAGTGGAATAGGTTGTCTTGCTTGGGCAGTTATTCTCGTCATTTGGAACATAATTTTCCAAGTTTATCGAGTTGATTGGGATTCAGCAGGGGATCACTTAACTTTTATATTACCAAGAGGAAGACCATAAATTTGAGTATAACTGATATGTTTTAAATGTACAAAAAAATAAATTAATAATTAATTTTTAAAATTAATAAAATAATTAACTTGTTTTTTAAAAATTTTATTTAATCAATAAATTACTGGATACATTTTTTTTTAAATCAAATTATTTTAATCCTATGTTAAATTAAAATAAAAAATGAGTTGATTTGAGAGAAAAATTTTGAAATTGAAGCGTAAATTTAGCGGTAAATTATTAGAACAAAATTAAAAATTCTAAGCCATGGCATATTTAGAAGTCCATTCTTTGGCAGTTTTGTTGTAAAGATTCCTATCTGTTTTATATATACGAGCAATATCTGGCACAAGCGGATCGTCTGGATTCGGGTCGCACAAAAGTGAACAAATTGATAGCAATACTTTTGAAATTGTCAAAGCTGGAGACCATTGCGATCTCAAAATGTCCAAGCAAATGCTTCCATTACTGTTTATATTTGGATGGTATATGCGGGTAGTGAACGCTATCTAAACAAAAATCTTATATTTTGACCAAAAAAAGAGAACTTTTTTTTAAATCAAATTACTTTGGGTGGTTTGAATGGGTAGTCGGTCGGAAAGTGAATGGTCAAAAAGAATACACCACCTTGATATGGACTGTCTGGCTATAATATTAAAAAAAATGAGCCTTTTTTTTTATAACCGAATTAATCCAAACTTACTGGTCCCATAATTGTAGCTTGCCATTGAAACACTTTTTTGTGTGATTAATTTTAGATTTAAAATTAGATGTTAAAATAATAGTTTACAGTCGTCTGATACTGGTCCTGCTGAGCAATTAGTCGGAGGATCCCTTTCCAAATCTTGAAATTCCTATTCAACATAATTAATCTTAAAAAAGACTCAATTTAAAAAAATACTTTGTTAATTCGTCTTAATGCCATTATTTTAGTTTTTAAAAATTTTATCTATTAAGGACATTAAGTATATATTTGATTATTTTGGCTGAAATGTGTAAAATTTCCTCTTGGTATGGTAAAAATGGTTATATTTAAATGTCATCATATGCTTAAACTTAACTACTATATTTTCATTTAGTTCGTAAAATAAAATGCAATCTAGTTCGTAAAATAAAAATTTTCATCACAAATTTCATTAAATCAACGCAAATCTAATGGTATTTTTTCTGTATTTAATTTTAATATGCTAATAGTTATTTATTTTAATATTTCTGTTTTAAAATTTTATTTTTCAAAAATCCAAAAAATTATTTTAATTTAAATGGTAAATTTTTTGTCTAAAAATTTGAAAAAGCATAAACACATGGGTTTTTAGGCGCTTTGATACAAAAATTAATCTTTTACAATATTTTATAATGCGAAAAATCGCTGAATAAAATATTTTTAAGTTTGATACATGAAAATTTATGAAAGATAGGCTAAAAAATTTTTTAATTATTTTCCGGAATAATTTAGATTTAATAAAATTTGTTCTCAATTGTTTAAATTTGATGATTTTTTTTTTAAACAAATAAAATCAATCAAATATAAATGTAGCTTTATAAGATATTTTGGAAAAACTCTTTTTGAAAAATGGAGACCTACCCTTAAAGGCTCCGTATTAAAAAGCTTAGTTCATTAAAGTAAGTTCATAATAAACTTTACAAAACTGCATAATTTTTAAGGTTTAAATATAATTAATAATTTTAAAATATAAAAAGTTAAGACTTACATAATAATATCACCGAAATTGCTTAATTTTATTAATTATAGTTTTTAGTGATTTTTTTTTTTTGCAGAAAAATACCAAGGCTACCGTAGGTTTTAGCTTTTATTTTATCTGAAAATGATAATTTTGAAAATTAAAAAAAATGTATCAAAAGATTATGAAATACAGTGAATTCTCGAGACTTTTTTATAAATTTTTGTTTCACGAATTTTTTAAATCCTTTTACACGTAACAAAAATATTATAGAGACTCATATTTTTGTTATCCGACGAGTCTCTATAATCGAGAATTCACTGTGATGTCATCTTAAAGGTAGAAGGACTCGTGATCTTAAAATTAAAAATACGTACAATATTTTTTTCCAATATCACATTGCAGTTTCAATAGCCGAACAGCTAAAGGAATCAACTGAATCAATAAATTTGTTGAACTATGGCATTATGCTTTTCTGCTAACATCAAGTCATACCCATTGATCTATTGGTTAATTGATAATCTAAAAAGAGAAAATCAACTGACAGTAAAATGTAAAAAAATACACTCTGTTAAGTACAGATCTAGTATATAAAAGAAAGTCAACTTATATTGTCCTTGATGAAAGAATTCATTCTTTATTGTCACAGTATTCAATGAAATATATGATGAGTTATGATGCATCTACAAATTTAAATTTAGTTAAATATTAATGAATCTTTATTTTTATATTCATGGAATGACAGGTTATTTTTTTTAATCGATTCTATATATATAAGGTTTCCCATTCCATTTATATGTGTATCTCTGTTGTGAAATTGAAAAATTCCTATGATTAACCTAAAAAAAAAGCAGAGATACAATGTGAATTATGCTTGTTGAAGTTACCTTAAATAAGCAAAAGCATTTGAAAAACTCTTGATTATTATTCATCGAATTTGATATAAAATATACCCTTATTACCTGAAAGAAACTCCTATAAATTAGTATCAATTTTACAACTCCTACAAGTTAAAATTTGATCATGGGAAATCTTGGTCATTGTGAATTTTGAAACAAAAAACAAAAACAAAAGCTTAATATTAAAATAGCTTTTCTATTTTGGTCCAAAACTTGTTCTGAAAATTGTATCAACCATAATTTCTCTTTGCAAATAATCTGCAATATTTTTTTTTAATTCAGCTGATACATTTTTCAGAACAAGTTTTGGACCTAAATAAAAAAGTTATTTCAATTTAATTTTTGTTTTTTGTTTCCAAATTCACAATGCCGAAATCTTATTTTTCCTTTCATTTTAGAATTTTTGATAACAATGTTAAAATTTTTTAACATTAAAGCCAAAAATTTTCAATATGATTGATTTTATTTAACTTGAGGGATGAAGAATTAAAAAAAATTTATTCAAATTATATAAGAGAATAGTTTATTTTTTTTTATAAAATTGATTTATTTACTATCAATTATTTATTTCTTTATCATCTGTAATCATCTATGGTTCTTCTGATAATCTTTGCGATGCATCATAGCAATAATCAAAAAACAAGTCGCTTTCAGTTGGTTCCAATTCTTTAGGATTGTTTCTAGCATATCCCTATCACTCTTGCACCATTTTTGCATGTACAGTACCAGCCTTTTATTGGATCATTATTACTTAAGTCAAATTTGTAATTTATAATTACGTTATAAACTGTACTATTTGAATGACTCGATTTAAGCTTTACTCTTATAAAATTAGGCTCTTCTATAAAATGCTCGGACGTTAAGCCTCCGTGTTCACACTGCTTAAAATAACTTTTTGAATTTGCTAGTTGATAAACTCCTATTGTTAATTCCTCTAAATATTCTCTTAAAATTTTGGTGTTTTAGGTAAAATTGAATTTACTCCAAATTACCAAGGGATTAATATTGTCTATTTTTTCCATCTTTTAGAGGAAAAAATTTTGTATTGAATAGTTATTTATTTTATGAAAAAAATAATTCAACATTTCAAAATTATTTCAAAAACTAAAAAGAAAGGTTTTAGATTAGTTTAATAAAAAATACTATTCAGCGTACCATTATCCTTTATAAGCCAAAAATACCCTTAAATTTAAATTATTTGAAATAGAAGAAGCTTCAGCAGACGATTATTTACAAATTATATTAAATAGGTATTTAATTTTAATCTAATTAAATTAACTTTTAAATAAAAAAAAATAGGTACAAGTGTCTCCTGTTAACTTAAATTTAAATATCTGTGCGAATATATAATATTTGTGAGTGAAAATATTATGAACCCAATTTTTTTTCCAAATCAAAATCTTAGCTGTTTATTTATAAAAAAAAGTCAAAATACATAGATGATTTAAAACCTATTTATAGATTGGTTGACTGAATGAGAGAATGTGTTGATTAGAAAAAATAAAAATTGCTCTATTACTTGACAATGCTACATATCATTATGTTATTGAATTTTAATAAACATAGAACTTATAGTTTTTCCGCCTAGAACAATCTCAATCTTTCATAACGCCTTGATCAAGGTAAAATAAACGCATTATAAAACAAATAATTCTAAATTATTAATTTTTTTACTAAATGAATTAGTTCTGTTCTTGGAAAAGAACTGGATAATCCAAAACTGGTCGAGAATTTGGAATTTAAACAAAGCTTTCTTGTCGAGTGTTGGAACCTAATCAACCTATCAATTATTGCTAACAGTTGGCGTAAGGCTAGTATAAAACTGTACGAATGTTTGGAAGATTGACTGGCAGTAACTTCAAACTTAAACTCTGTTGAGATTAGCGATTTCTTACAAATTAAACTGTTTTATTATTATTTTACAATTTGAAAAATTTTAATTAAATTAAAATAAGGCTAATTTTATTTTTTTGAAAAATATTTTTGTACAAAAACTCATTTATCATTTGAAAAAAAATTTTTCTTCTATTATTTATTAGTTTGTTTTTTTTTGTACTGAACTAATGCTTCAGATAAAAAAAAATTAAAAATCAAAATAAGGTTAAATAAAGTAAAATTAAAAAAAATGCGAGTAAAAGTTTATTTAATTTATAACGATTTCTTAGATTTTTTTTATTTAGGTCCCATTTTTCATTTGACAAGTTTTAAATTTAGCCTTGAATTACAGCGTTCTTTAGCTTCATCTATCATTGAGCTAAAATTTAACTTAGAATCAAAATTAATAACAAGAAATTTAGTTTCGGTTTTTTTTATAATTTTATATCCACAGATTCTTAGGTTTAGATCCTCTTCTTTCATATATTTTGAAAAGATTATTGAGCATGACTTTTAAACCGATATCTTCATCTTCCACTTGCAAAGTCAATGTTCTAATTCCTCTAAAGATTTACTGACTTTATTTTCTAGTTTCCCGTTTTTTTTATTTATAAAAAAAGTAACAAGGTCGTCAATAAAGAGAAGTGCAAATAAGTGCACCATTAATTTTGTGTCTTTGTTTAAGAATTAAGGCATTGGCATGAGAAAAAATTTTGCTCAATTGAGGTATGGTATATACATCTCAGATTGGTTTATCAGAAAAATAGAAATTGACAAACTATACGTTTTAAAAATAAGGGATCTAAGGAAGAAATACGGTAATAGCGAATATGAAATTAAATATCATATATTATCATCGTTCCACAGTTGTCAGTCTTTGAAAGAAATTCAACTGGTGAAGCATTTTTTATGTCTCAAAAGGATTAATTAAGAAAAAGGCTATAAACCTGATTGACTTTCATTTATCTTTTCAAAACGATGCCTTAATTTGTTAATTGGATTAAATCAAAAAAATAAAAAATAAGCTGTTTTTAAATAAATAAAAAAAATTAAAAAACTAGACAAATAAAATATTTTATTGAGATATTTTTTTTCCATAGATTAATTTTCGTTTCAATAAATTAAATTACAAGATTAAAATTCTTAGCCAAATAATTAAAATGATATGATTAAATTAAATTTTATTTTTAAATTAGCAAAAAAAAAATAATATTTATATATTGAAACTATTTAGACAATGAAAAAAAAATTCGTAGAAATTTCGCGTCCCTCTCAAAAGTTTAATTATCTATGCCATAGCATATTTAGAAGTCCATTCCTTGGCATTTTTGTTGTAAAGATTCCTATCTGTTTTATAAATACGAGCAATTTCTGGCACAAGCGGATCGTCTGGATTCGGGTCGCACAAAAGTGAACAAATTGATAGCAATACTTTTGAAATTGTCAAAGCTGGAGACCATTGCGATCTCAAAATGTCCAAGCAAATGCTTCCATTACTGTTTATATTTGGATGGTATATGCGGGTAGTGAACGCTATCTAAACAAAAATCTTATATTTTGACCAAAAAAAGAGAACTTTTTTTTAAATCAAATTACTTTGGGTGGTTTGAATGGGTAGTCGGTCGGAAAGTGAATGGTCAAAAAGAATACACCACCTTGATATGGACTGTCTGGCTATAATATTAAAAAAAATGAGCCTTTTTTTTTATAACCGAATTAATCCAAACTTACTGGTCCCATAATTGTAGCTTGCCATTGAAACACTTTTTTGTGTGATTAATTTTAGATTTAAAATTAGATGTTAAAATAATAGTTTACAGTCGTCTGATACTGGTCCTGCTGAGCAGTTGGCTGGTGGGTCTTTTTCTAAATCTTGCAATTCCTTTAATGAAAGACAAATGTTTTGATATTAGGCTTATGGTCATTGATGATAAAAATTTACTTTATTTATTCGTTTTAAAGCCATTTTTGCTTTGAATAATTTTTTTTTATATTATGTATTTGATCTAAACAAAAAAAATAATCGATAAAAATATTAAGTATTCATGCTTATGTTATTTGAATACGAAAAGAAATAAATAAAAGGTTAAAATGATTAAATTTAAATACTCGTTTTGG
Organism: Brachionus sp. 'Tiscar'; assembly: GCA_006352455.1. NCBI lineage: Eukaryota > Metazoa > Rotifera > Eurotatoria > Ploima > Brachionidae > Brachionus > Brachionus sp. 'Tiscar'. Next base: position 19,235 of record VANL01000197.1, read on the forward strand.
TGATGAAATTTTTTTTCCAGTGAGATTCTAATGAGTTAATTTTGTAATTTTTTTTATGAAAATATTGCAATCTAATACCCAAAATTTTTAAATGCAAGTATTGCAATTAGCTATTTATGCTTTCAATTATAAAATGCGTGCTTTGCTCTCTATAAGACTAAGTTAAAGGACATATTTAGTTGCAGTTTTACTTCTTGAGCCAAATGTTTTAGTCAACTAGCTATTTTAACCTAATCATCGCAGTTGATACCCTAACTAATTTTACATTAAATTCAATAATGCTTTAGTTTATTGCTTTTGCATCTGATTAGGACTTTGGCGCTATTTTAGGCTCCATATCTTGCTGTCTAGTTGGTCCATGTTTATTTTAAAGATAAACGAAAAAATTTCTAATGCTTTTAAAAAGAAAATTTTAGAAAATAATATTAAATGCTTTCTTAGAACATACTAGAACTTTTTTAACATATTATTATGCTTTGCTCGATTAGAAATAAAAAACTTAGTTACGTTGGTACATGCGTTGCGATTTATGTTTGCATAATCCATTGCTAAATAACTGATATAATTAAAGATATCCCATATTTATATCTCAAACCTTTAGACTCTATTTTTTTTAGGTATAACAGATTTGAGACTAGACAAAAAAAATAAATTTAAATGTTAATAAATTATTAATGCATATTCTAATAAATATCATTATTTTTTAGGAATGCAAAGCTAGTTAAAGTAACTGATATATATTTAAGTAAAATTTGTCTAAAAAATACATGAAGACATTAAATTTTGGATATGATTTTCTTTGACAAGTAAAAGTTATGAAATTTTCTATTATAAATCAAATAGCAAACAATCATTAATAAAATGATTTATGAAAAAATTTGGGTCATTTTTTCAAATTTCGAAAATCTTTAAATAAATGTGCTAAAATCAAACTAATTTTAGCTTCTTTTTTGTTAATAGAAGTATTTTTATTATCAAGCAAATATTTTTTTTTCATTATTATAATAAAATTATTCTAAATTCAAATAGTCATATAAAGAAAATGAACATTTTGAAAATATATTCTTAAGAGAAAATTTATTAAATTTATAATTATTGATTAAGTTATTTTAATAAATTTTACCTTAAACAACAATAAACTAAATATATATGAACATATTTTTTTTTTAGTTGAAAGTTATATTTCTTATTCTATATATTTTATTTCAAATAATACCAACTCTATTCAAAGTCATGGTTTTCTAAAAACTAGTACAAACAAAAAAATGAAAAAAATTTTAAAAATCGAAAAAATTATTTTACTAAATACAAAATACAAATTAGTTCATTTGAAATTGTTACACTTTTAGTCATTGAATGGATAAAACGTGCAACTAAAGCAAAAACTCGGTTTATTTTTATTCTTGGTCAATGCTATTTGTACATGATAATCAGGAACAACCAAAAGTTTCAATTGCAATTATGAAAATTGAAAAATGAAATTGACATATATTCTCATTAAAATTTAATTTATGATTAAAATAATTTCAAAATAAATTATTTAATTAATAGAAAAAAACAAAAAAATGTCGACCTCACAAAAACGATTAAAAAAAAGACTTAAATTAGATAAATTTTCGAAAAATATTTGCTTTATTATGTATTTAATTATTAGTAAATGTAAATTTAAAATATTTAAATTAAATTTTTATTGCAAATTTACCGCAAAATTTGCACGTTATTTGATCAAAAAATGCAAGTTTTTTTGCGAGTTTTTTGGCAAATTTTGTTAAAATATAATTTTTTTTAAATATTTTTGTAGTAGAAAAATTTAAGACTTTTTGACATATTTTTTTTGTTAATTTTGAATAAGTCTTAGTCTAAGTAATCTGATTTAAATCAAGTTTTTTTGTTGATTAAAAAATGGGAAACATTTAAAAAATACTAATTTAAAAATTAAAATTTATTCGAAATGAAAATTAAATTTAGATTTTAAATGGATTTTTTTAAAATTATTCAGTGTCTAAATTTTACTGTAAACTTGTGCTGATAACTGTAATAGTTAAGCCCAAATCCAACCTTTTTCATTAAGAGCCATAAGTACCGTCAAATGTGACCAATGAACCTTCAAAATAATATTTGGTCGTCTTGATAATCGCGGGTAAAAATAAAAAGCAAATTTCATATAGAAAACTTAAGCATTAAAATAGAATAAGAGGACCAAATTTTCCTATTTGATCAACGATATCAAAGAAAACAGCATTTCAATAACAGAATTTATAAAATAGTGTTTAATTATAGGAATCTGATTTTAGGATATGATAATCGAAGACTGTTTAAAATAAGATGGTAAAATTTAGGAATTAAAACTTAGATGGAATAATTGAATAACAAAAATTTTTAATTTGTTCCTCAATTTTATTCTAAAATTCAATAAAATGTTTTTGATGCTTTTTTTTTGAATAAGTGGTTTAAATGTTAGCTCAATCTCCATTTTTTCGAATAACAATCGGAATCCTCTTTAAAAAAAAACTAAAAAAAGATCTTATCATTTGTTATTTTTTTTAAAACCTTTCTTAAATGATATTAAATTTATTTGGTAGTAGATAAAATACTTTAATGATTTTTTTTTAAATAATAAAAAAATAAAAGTGGAAATTAAAGACACAAAAAATTTTAATATTAAAAAGATAGTATGATTACGATGAGATAAAATACTTTATTCAAGATCAATTAAAAAAACGCATAAATTCTTTGCGTACCTTTAAAATATAACTCTAATAAATAAAAATTTACCTCAAAAAATAAAACATTTCCATCTAATAAATATACACAAAACAGGATAAGATAGAAAAAAATACAAATTTAAAATTAACTAATTAAATTATTAGAACAGGGATCCTATTGTTTTGTTATACCGTATTCCCTCGTTCGATTATGCTGCACAACAAGTTAAGGCACGCTTTTGGACCATGCACCAAAGTACATCTCGCCCATGCAATAACATTTCTGATTTTAAATGCATGGTCCAATACCGTAATCACGCGTTTAGGTTCGCATCAAATTCTGAAATTCTTAATTTAATGCGATATCAACACTCGAATTTAAAACAAAAAATAAAAGCCTTTTTTTTTAAATTATGCATTTGATATAGCACCAAAAATCAAGAAAAAAATATACTAGAAAAATTGATTTTTTTTTATTTTATTTTTTGTTTTAAATTCGAGCGTTGATACCGCATTAAGAATTTCAGAATTTGATGCGGAATACGGTATTTAGCACTAGCACTTCCGCATTTTAATGATTCATTCTTGATTTGATTGAAAGATGCATGTTCGAGACGAATGTACTTATTTTAACTTCTTGTACAATTCTCATGAGGTCTTGGAACAATCTTTTTGAATTTGTCAATCTGATTGTTTTTCTTTTCAAAATATATTCGATTACATTAAAAAAAATTTATTATATTTCATTATTTCATTACTAACATGTTATGTGTTATAATCGTGATTTTTAAAGACAAGTTTTCTTGATTTATTTCCAAAGGGTATATTAGCATGATTGTCGTCCGCTAATGCATCACCAAGCTGAAAATGATTTGAATCAACTAAAAAAACTGAATCACAGTGAATTTCTTTAGGCAGAACCTCAAAATTCAAGTTATTCAACATATACTCGATGTTATGATAAACAGACAAATATGTAAATGTAAATATTAAATATTTTTGATACAAATATGTAAATATTTTTGATACAAATATGTAAATATTTTTGGTCAAAATGAAATTTGAAAATACCTAAACTTCATTAAAATTCTGCTATTTCTCTATTTAAAAAATTAGATTCAGTATGTTCAAGAAATTTCTCTTCATTGAATGACTCTTGGATTTGGCTATCACTTTTATCGGTTTCTCTTTTTAATTTTGAATTAATAATAATCTGTTTGATTTTTGTTTCAAAACGATTCAAAATTATTATTTCTTGCTGTATTTCACTCGCTTCAGATTTGCTTTCAGTTGAATTAAGAGTTTTTTTTTAATCTAAAGGTTAATTTTTTGTTTTTAAAATTTTTTTTTAATAATATTACTTTTTTTAAAAATTTATTTTGGATTAACAAGTTAATTAATAACAAAACAACAGAATCTCTGTCAACTCTTGCTCGATCTAGAAGTCAGCTTACATCTCATAAATACTTACAGACCAAAGGCAATAATATTAAAACACATTATGAAATTGTTGATGCCTTAAAAAACAGGGAAAAAAGTAAAATTTGAATTTGAGTTGATTTCAAATATTAGTGTCATAAAAACTGCCATTAAAAAAATTTATTACATTTCATTAAAAAACATTTTGTACTAGTGAGACAAAAAGGCATGTTGAGAAACTGAAATAAATTTTTTTTTTAAACCTCTTTATTGTAAAATTTTTTATTCTTGATGTTTTTGTAAAATATATGAATTTTGGTATTGAACGCTTAGAATGCATACTTTTTAGTGAACAACTATTTCATGATTGCATTTCTGATCGGAATTTAAGTTATTAGGCGAACAATTGATTCATTGATTCATTTTGATTTATTGATTCAAAAAAATTGATTCATTTTTTAGTAGTAAGCTGAAAAAAGAAATATAATTGCAATTTTACATTGTGGAAAAAAAATGGAAAGTTTTCTATTTTAGTTCGTTTTGAATAGTCGAATGAATTTGAGTTATCTCGACTTTTAAGGCATGTGCAGCACCAATCAAGTGCCAGCTACCACACCAGAAATGTCTTGTCTGTCTGGAGTCTATAGGATTAGATCCCTGACTTGAAATCAGATCAAAAACTGTTTGATTAATATTATTGTGATAAGTCAAAATCTCCTCCACTCTTAATACCATTCTACACCAGTACGATATCGAATTTCTACATGACTGTTTTCATTGCCATATAAAGCTTTACTAATACTCCTAAACAAGCAGTTACCATCACCGAAAATTTTAACTGGTTTAGTCTCATTTAATTCAACAGTTGTGAATTTTGACAAAATATCAAAACAAGTGTGGTAAATCAAATCAGATTTCGAAAGAACAACACATCTTCTATGAATAATTGAAAATTTATAAATATTTTTCAATTGATCATTTATTTCATTTATTTTATTACATTTCTTAAAAGTAGGTATTTAAGTCTTTAAAACGAGAATCAAATTAAAAAATAAACTTAAAAAATAGATTACTCTAGGAATGTTTTGATTAGCAACAATGGTTTTAAAATGGGCGAATATTTTTTAAAAATTATGATGTGGATAAAATTTTAAATTAAAATAAAAATTATATTAATAATCATAATAAATTGTAAAATTTCAATTTAAATTAAAAATTTGAATTTTATTTCTTTACAAATATAGAATAAAATTCAAAATAATAAAAATTTTTTTTTTTAAATTTTAAAAACTAATTCGAGCTCAAATATTGATTATGATAAAAGTTATAATAAATTTCCTTGTAATTCAGTCTTCTTTGCTTTTTTTACGGGTCTTGTATATATTGAAGCACATACCATGTTTATTCATGAAAATAATCTTTTGAATGTAAACTTGTAAAATTTTGAAGGATAAGTGGTAGAGCCTTTCTATGCCAGATAAGTTTGAGCGCTTGTTTTAGTAAGATAAAAGATAACTATTTAATTTAATAGCCAGTTATAATTAGTGTTGAGTTGAGTACCGTGAGTGGTGTCCAGAGTTAACCGTCAAAAGTTGATTCTGGCCATTTTGATGGCCAGGTGTGAAAAAAAACATTTAAAAAATTTTAAGTATGATAATTTGATAGAGAAAAGAAAAAAGTATCAGAGACTAAATACGACCACAAAACGGCCAACATCAACTTATGCCGGTCCAGTGGCCGCCACACATGGTACTTGAATAAATATTTTGATTTTGATTTTTAAATGAAATTTTAATTTTAAAGGTGATTCTAATTAAAAGACAAATAAAGAGAAAAATTTTTTAAATATTTTATTGAAAATACGATTATAATTACATTTTTAAAACTAAAAAAATATACTTTAAAATTAAAATTACAATCAATTTTTTTGTAAAAATAAAAAACAAAGCTAGTTTTTTTGTTGAAAGTGAAAGCAGACAAAAATTATATAAAATTAAAATAAAAAATTTAGGCATTTAATCGTTTGTTGTTGTCTATTTTTTATCTTTAGTTTTTGTTTCGGCTTTCACTTCATATTTTCCTTTTTTCTTTCTAAATATACTTCCGAATAGATTTTTTTTTGGCTTTGTTTCTTTCTCGCCACTAAAACTTGATTTAGCTTCGAGATTAGAACCAGGTACTGCAGTATCCATTTTACCTTTAAAAAAAAAAATTTAAAAATTAACATTAAAATTTTAAAGTTGTTAAAAGTAGCTAAAAGTTTTTCTAGTTTATTCTAAAAAGATAAAAAAAAAACAGCAATTAAATAACTATTTAGTTAACTAGTGATTATGAATACCTTAAAAAAGCTTAGATTTGAGCTTGTATGAAGAGAAAATTTAAAATTCTTAAATCCTGACTGCTATTGCAATAATAAATGCTATTTTTAACCAAGTTTTATGTCACTTAATCACAATTAATACATGATTTGAGGCACACTTATTTTGAATACATGATACAAGGATATACGGTATTTTAAATAAAATTTGGTTTCTTTTCTTCAGAATAATTATTCTTTATTAGATAATTATTTTTAATTAAATTTTAATAACTGTTTCTAAAATGAAAAATAATGTTTCATTATTTATTATAATATAAAAAACGTAAAATTTAAATGAAAAAGAAAAAATAATTGATAAAAAATACTCTTGAGAAAAAATAACTAAGAAAATATACAACTAAAATCTAAACAATAGCTACCTTCTTTTCGATTAAGCTCAAATCTAAAAGAAGACAGCCCAAAAAAAAAATTAAAATTAAAAAGGCATCTACTAAAGTCTAGAGAAAAAAAAATAAAAAAATTTACTTTATAAATTTTGCACAAAACGTTAATTTAAATGAAATTTTATAGCGGAAATAAAACCAAATGCTTCGTTTATAATTTTTAAGATTGCAAATAAATAATAGATAAGAATAATAGCAAAAATCAATAATGTTAATTGAAAAAGTATTTAAAAATTTAAGAATTTAAGCAGATTTTTTTTTTTGTTGAAAAATTCTAATATATACTTGGTAAAGTTTGAGCTCTTTTGTCTTCAGATGCAAGCAAATTTCGGATTCCGTATGCATTTTGATCACTTGTATTTGATGTTTGTTTGGCTAAGTTTACATTATCAATTCCCAAATTTTCGTTAGTTTCACTTATATTTGAAGTGTTTAAGCTGTCTACTGGTTTTGTTAGATTTTCGACCAAAGATTTCAAAACGCCAGCTTCTCTTTCGATTTGTTTAGTTTGAATTGCTTGATTATAAGAGGTGTGCCTCATGTCATCCGTACTAAGCTGAGAGCTGTTGATGGCAGATTGCTTCAATACTTCTGCAACAATTGACTCTTTTTTGTCCATTTTTCGTGGTGTAGATGGTTCGCCACGGCTCTCTTCAGAGATTACACTCACAGGTCGTAGCAGCTTGGTCTCTTCTTTTTGATTATAGGCTGGGGATTTTTTTATTATAGAAACTGGAGGTCGACGCTCGCCTTTTGCCGAGTCCAAATGACCAACTTTGTCTGACACACTCCCGATTGACAATGTAGAAACAGGTGCAACGGGCTCCTCTCTGTGACGATATGGAGCAATGTCAGTCTGATCAAAGCTGACAGCCTTTTTGATTTCAGATATTTGACCAAGTGAGTCCTGGGCAAATGTCTCTTCGACTATGATTAAAATTTTATTTAAATTAGTCATCATATTCAATTAAAGCAAGATTTTATTAGAATTGATAATACAAAAAAGTTTTCAAAAAAAAAAATTAAACTGATAGTAAAAATTACAAGCAATGATTAGTTAAAAGGTTATGGTTAAACATAAAATTTTTGTTAGTTAAAATAAAATCATAAGAAATTAAATTAAAGCAATCATGCGAATGAGAAGCGAAAGCGTTTGCTAAAGAATTAGGGTTAAAATAAATACCATTATTAAAACTGCTATTTTGTGGGACGTTTTCATAGACCGGCGCTCTTTGCGTCTCTGTGGATTTATTCAATGGTGAACTTATTTGAGCATAATAATCCTCGTTTGTGTGATCAATGTCAATTGATTCGGATTTAATTGGTGGCAAAGACATAACAACAGGTGCTCTTGATCTAGGCTTATTTGATGTTTGAGTTGTCAAAGAACTCAAATCACCTGTGCTTACATTTAAATGACTTGTGCTGGTTAGGTTATAAGTGTTTGGTGCAGACTGATTTTGAGAGACTATAAGGTGCAAATTAAGCAAAAAAAGCACAACATTAATTTAAAGCAAAGGTATTAGTATAAGTAAAAATTTATTTACCGGAGCTTTCGAGAATTTTTTCCATCCAAAGATCCATTTTTTCCATATCAAACTCATCGCCTGCAGCATCAAACAAGTACTCGGCTCCATCTGCTGTTTCTACATGTAATACATCCCTCTGAATGGTCGTATCTTCAATACGGTTTAATTTACAATTAAATAAATTAATTGGTTGCGTGGCAGCGTTCAATTCGTTGTAGTCTTTTTTGTCAATGAAGAAACACATTAGGTTACTATGAATTGATGTGTAAAATAGCTGATATTCTTAAAAAAAATGAAATTTAAATTTTTTAAAATAAAAAGTGTTTTTAATCAAATAAAATTTTCTGTATATTATATTCAAAATTAAAGATCTAACTTTTCATATTTAAACTAATCAACCGTCTTTGAGGTTAAATTTTAAAAATAATTAAAAAATGAATGTAAAGCTGAGGATCAAATAAAAAAACTCTATGGAAGGCTTGTTAAAACTGGACTGCTATTTGGATATGAATGAAAAGAGTCAAAAGATTTTAAATTTTATAAATCTTCTATAAATAGAATTGATATCTTTAATTCAATTAATTTTTTCTAAATTCTTTTGCACTTCATTATTAAAAATACATTTAAAAAATTTTTTTAAATAAATTTTTTTTTATTTCAAACCAATTTGTTCTAACAGTGGAAAATATCAGCTCCCTATAATTAAAAGCATGATCAAGTTTAAAAGATTCTAGAAAAATTTAATATTTTTGATTTTGACTTGACTTAAAACTTGTTACTTTTTAACATCTCTGTTTTCTACATCCTAAAATACAAGCAATTCTAAGTAACTATTTCAATTTTTTAATCTACTCTATTAGGCCGCCTATATCTATTTTGGACTTATTATTTCAACTTAAATTGACATCAGCTGAGCTTGCATTTTAAAAATTTAGTTTTATTATTTAATGAAAATTTTTAAGTTAAACTTAATATTTGATAAAATTATCGGTTTTGTGAAATTTGGTACAAAATAACAAATAAAACAACCAAGTAAAACTAAAGCAACCAAGTGCAACATTCATAGTTGCATAATGAGGTGAAGATACTCTGAAAAATGTACTACAGTCAAATTTATAAAAATTTAAATTGTGCTAAATTAGCAGAGTTTTACCAAAATGCTCTTAATAATGCAACTAAGAAATTTGCACCTTAGACAATTTTTTTCTCAGCTTAATAAAAAATGTTATAAGTCATAACTTCACAAAACCGAAAGATTTTTTTTTGATTTTTTAATAATTCTCGTTTACTTGAACATAATTATTAGAATTGTGAAAAAAAGAAAATTTTTGGATTTCGATATTTTAATTTAATTAGAAAAAATTTGACAAATTGAAGTTTCTGATCAAAATTTATCTTTTAAAAAAATTTTAAAAGTGCTTGAAAATGAAATTTAATGTAAAAAAATTTAAATTCTAATATAACTTAAAATCCTTTTTTAGTGAAAATTTCTGAACATTATCATTTTAATTTGATCAAAAACTTTAATTTGCCAAAAATTTAATATTATTTTATGACTAAGTAATTCCTTCTAGAAAAAAAATTATTATTTAAGGCAAATCAATCAGTTTTTCAATTATACATTTTCAAAATACTTATATTTTTAAATGTCTTACTAATATTAATTATTATTTAAACTAAAAATTTCTAAAAAGAAAATTTCAATTATTTTTTCATTTTAGTCTTAATTTTTATAAATATTTAAATTTAAATAGCGGCAAGCTAAAAAAAACTTTAAAAATATAATTTTATAAATCACATTTTTGATTTGAGATTTAACTAAATTTTACAAAACTAAATAATAATTTTGACTAATTCATTTAATTTAAATTAACTTTAAAAAAAACAACAAAATCTTCAGAAAAAAAAATTAATTTATAGTTCTATTTACCTCTAATTGGAGCACGTTGACCACCTTTTTGATATTCTTGTTTTCTCATCAAATAATCTGTAATAGTTGGAGTTGAAAGTCCAATTAATATTTTATGCTTGTCTCTTATGCTTCTAGTTCTATTCCTGTCTTTTTTGCGTATAGGTGCAGCATTTTTGGGACTGTTAACTTGTTTACTTATTTGATCGCCTTCTAGTTGAGTTTTAATTTCCAAATTTTTACTCAACTCAGTCGTACCAACTGATTGAGATACATTGGCAGCAATTTGATTCTGTGACACATTGGCAATTATTTCTTGTGTTCTTCGACGTTCATCCTGGCGTTTCTTTTCCAATTTTCGTTTTCGTTCGGCATCTTTTTTCTTTTCCTCTTCAAATTGTGCATCAGCCTTAATTCTATTAGCCGCCTCTCGTTCTCTAATTTCCTTCAATTTTTTCTCTAGTTTATTCTCAACTTTCAAATTGCCAAATCTAGTCTCCATCGCTTTCAGCATTCTCTCAAAATCTTCATGTTGCTTAAGCAAATTTTCCACACTAGTCACACTATCGCCAAGTAAATCGGTGTGCACAAACGCATCCTTAGAAGACAACCATGCATCTAAATATTTTATTTCTCTCAACAATTTGTTGTATTCCAAATTTTGTTCATATAAATCTTGTCTACTCGACCATGTCTCCAATAAATTGTTGCTATTTGTTTGAATTATTTGAATTTTGCTCAATATTTCATGTTTTTCCAGTTTGTTTTTGCTAAATTTAGTCAACAACTCTTCCGATTTGGTCAGAAGTTTTTGTATCTTTGACTGTTGGGAATCAATTTCAATTTTGTGCTCTCTGTGCTTTTGTATTAACATTTCGGCATTGTTTACTTCGCCTAGTCCATGCTGCGGACTAAGCTCAACGGATGTCAATTTGACTAGCATTTCTCTAAGCCATTCGCTTAGCTCATTGAACTCATTGGCATAAACAAACATGTTTTGGGAATTTTGTATTTTGTCTCTTCGTTGAGACAAATACTGCAACACTTGATTGTATTTAATGTCCGCTTGGTCCAGTTTGCTCTCCAAATGATCCTTGGTAGCCGGATAGTTTTCAATTAAACGCTTTGATTCCGAATTTAGTCGCTCTAGCTCTTCGCTAAGCGATGAAAGCTCATTCTCAAGGGCTTCTTGCTGCTTGGCCAACGTGTACACACTGGCCAAGTCATATCCAATAACTTCATTGCTCAAAAATTTCTCCTTTTCCGATGCCCAAGCTAACAAATCGTCACAGTCTTTGTCAAATGCATGCACTTCAATGGCACCCTCGAGTGTTTTGCGTCGTATATCGGCCATTACATTCAAACGAGTCCATATGTTGTTTATAAACGAACATCGTTCATCAATATTTTCAATGTAAGCACTTGGCGTAAATTTATTTTCGCACAATTGTTGAGCCAAATCGTCAAATTGAGCTATTTTAGTTGTATTTTTGTTCAAATAATTGCTAAATTGTTGAAATTTTTTTGCCAACAATTCAGCATGTTCCAAGTCTTGTCCAAAATCTTGACTAGACGCAATTAGTTCTTGATCGCGCAGCCAATTAACAAGCGCTTCGGCCTCTCTCTCGAACTCGAACACACTCAACATGGCATTTAAGTGTTGCTCTCGATTTGAGCTCGCATCGCACAAATTCTCAAACATGTTCTGCATTTCGGTCAATTTTCGTTGCACTAACTTTTTGTCCGTGTGCTTACGACTCTGAAGCTGAACGGCTTGTTCGCCTAACAAGTCCAAATGTTGCTGTTGATTTTGCATATCGTTTGACTTTAATTTTTTCAAATAGCTCAATGTAATTTGTTCATTGCGACCGTAGTCTGTGCTGGTCAATTGTTTCAATTTGTCTTTCATGTACTGAATAAAATCGTCGCTTTCGGACACAAATTTCTGCGCTTGTAAAGCATCGTCTAGTTTTTGTCTACGTTCGCTGACAAAGTCTTTGAACACGAGCCACTCTTTTTCCAATTGAGCCAGTCGATTCGACAACAGCTGATGAGCATAGTGCTTTCGTTCGACTAGTTTATGCGCCGTTTTGAACACGTTTTCGATCAAAGTCTGCTGATTACTTGTCTCTTGTTCCAAGTTAGCGTGTTTTTTGACCAATTTATGAGTGTCCGTAAGACTAAAGCCGAGCTCTTCAATAGAGGCTAGGGGCATTTTTTCGACCAGCCATTGACTAGCGTCGTCCATGTCGTGGAAGACCGAAAACAAACTGAGCGACTCGTGCAAATTGTCCAGTCTTATTTGACACGGCTCTTTCAACGCAGCGAATCGTTCTCTCACTTGACCGGCCATCTCCTGTATTTCATTAAGCATAAAATTATCTCTATTTGTCAATAGATACGAGTCAAGCTCTTGTATCTTTTCTTGATGAGCCTCTATTTGTTTTGTCAAATTTTCGTGTCTTAACAAAAGCATTTTGCACGACGATATGTCATGACCGTTGTCGTCATTGGTCAATTGAGACTCGACCTCGTCAAACCAAGCTAGCAGGTCTTCACAAAATCTTGTAAACAGCACGTATTTGTACGCGTCGTCCAAAAATTTTCTCTTCGTTTCGGCAGCGGTCTTCAGACCGTTCCATTGAATGTCAACATCCTTCAAGTGTTCGTTTATATTGGCTACAATTTGTGTAGACGATGTACTCAATGAATACAAAGTAGTTTGGTGTCTGGCCAAGAGTTGATTGGCCTCTTTGTGCATGTCCTCGACGCGTCTATGTCCAATTTTGTTCAAATCAATCATAAACGCCTGGTGTCGCTGAATTTTAGTCTCCAAATTGGTCAAATCGGTGTAGGTTTTTTCCAAAGCAGTCACTGTTTTTTCTCTAATCCATTGTATGACGTCATAATAGTTTAAAAGCAAATTTTGATACATCAACGAATCGTCAAGTTGTTTGCGTCGATTGGCGCACAAATCGCTCAATTCTTTTCGCTTAGCGACACTTTGATTCAACAAGCTTTGTATTTGATCCAAATGTGCATTGTTACTAGCTCGTGTAATTTGATTAACACGTTGTTGCAAATTGTCAAACGAGCCATTGGCACTCATTTGTGACTTGACCGAATTTTCAACATTTTCATGTTTGGTTAGGAGCGATTTGACGGCTAGGACCGAATCGCCCATCTCCTCACTCTTCAGCCAAGTCTCAATTTGTTTCGACCAATTTTCAATTTGTCGCCAAGACTCTTTTATTTCCAAGTACTCGGCACATTGTTGCAAAAATTTTTGCTTTTCGCTAGCTTTAATTTCCAATTCTTGTTCTAGCTGATGAATGTCTTTAATAAAATTTGATATCTCTTTGTGAACTAGTTGATAATTAGACTCGTTTGATTTGCGCTGTATTAGATCAGCTGCCATGTCGCGCAAACTCAAAATTCTGTGCGCCTTGCCCTCCAATTCAGTCATTCGTTCCTGATGCAAATTGATGGCAGTCTCGGCCTCGCTCAAACTAGCCGGCTCGCTCTGCTGCTGTATCCTGTTCGCCATGTCCCATATCCACGACTTCAAGTCTCTGTACTCGACCATAAATTTTTGATAAAAATAACTCGAATCCAATTTGACTGATTTTTTCTCAACTAAATCATTTAAATGTAGCCAATTTTGTATTACTTGATCAAATTTGGCAATCATCTGGTCAGTCGACGACGAAACTAGCAATGATTCATTTTTTATTTGATCTAATTTTTCCTCAATCGGACTCAGCTCGGACTTTAATTCGTTCAGTTTACTCTGAGCAACTTGAACCGAGTCCAAATTTTTGTGCTCAACATCGACTTGTAGAACATTTATTTTGTCCAGTATGCGCTGATCAATGTCGTCCAAGTCACGCATTAACAAATGTATGTCCAATGCAACTACTAATTTTTGTTTATAGGCCTCTATTCCATATTTGATCAGCTTGGAGCGTTCAATTAAACGATCGTTTTTTTCGGCCACCATTTCCTGATCGGTTCGGCCCAATCGAACCAATTTGTTGCCCATGTCGATCAATTTATTAAGCTTGTCCTCGTGTATCGGCGATGTAGTATCGTCGGCTTTTTTCAATAAAATAATACAATGCTCGTAGTCGCGGCCCACATCGCCATTTTGTATCATCAACTCTTTGTCTTTCAGCCACTCTTCCAATTTTTCCAATTCGTCATTGAACTCTAAAATATCCTTGGCCTCTTCGAATTCTTTTTCGCGCTCGTTTATTTCGTAGGCTAACGCTTGCCACTTTTTGTTCAAACTTTCCAAAGTAGTGCGCATCAGCTGCTGGCTTACTGACTTGTTCGAAGCAAGCTCGTCTTTGCCGCGCATATTTAGCTGTGTGTACCGAGTAAAGTTAGAGTCTATTTCGCTTTTGAGCGCCTTTTGCTTCTGAAATAACTTGATCTTGTCGTAGAGTGCCGACGATTGTGTTCGTTGACATAAATTTTTAGCTCCTCTAATCCTGTCATCGATCCATATTTCAAATTCGTCTATATCGCGATACAATCTAAAAAATTTCAACGCATCATTTAGCTGATTAGTTCGCTTACGGCACATTTCTCTCAAGTCATTCTCTTTTTTGAGAATTAAACTTAAAATATCTTTTAGCCTATGCATTTCGTTTAGACCATAGATTTCGGTCTCTTGGCTATTTAGTCTAGCTGATTCTTTTTCCAACAATTGAGCGGCCTTTTTTTTCAAATCAATCGCTCTTTCCAGCGATTGTTTATCGATTTTTTTCTCCAAATTTTCATTTGTTTTAACAACACGTTCCAAGTCTTCCACACTAAGCACACTCATTTTGATTAATTGTTGTTCAAGTTCATTAAACGACTTGGTCAAAATTGATTCCTGTGAGTTTATTAACAAGACTAATTGATTTACATCACGATAGAATTCATGACACTCGTTTTGAGATTCAAGCACTCGATTTTTAAGTGTCCACAGCTGAAAAAGACTTTCTCGACTGTTCATTACATCATTAGTGGCCAGCAAAATTTCCTTCGAATACGGATTGTCTTTCTTTTGGCCAATTTCAATGCACAAGTCTTCTAATTTTTTGAACATGTCGTCTCTTTGCGATATTTCTGAGCGCAAGTTTTTGTGCTCTTCAATTAACTTAAGTACCGAGTACAAATCAGATGGTTGAATAAATGTCAATAAAGCAGAGCGAATTTGCTCCATCCATCTATTTAAATCTTTCGATTGAACAATAAACTTGTAGTAATCGCTTGAATGATTCAAGTCTCTGGTTCTTTTTTCACTTTTAAGTCTTAAACTATTAAATCTATCGATTAAATCGTTCATTTCGGACAAAATTGACTCCTCGGTGTCGCCGGGATGCTTGGCGCGCAATGTTTCACTTTCTCTATTCAAATCGTTTAGGTGAATTTTAAGTGCAAACAGCTCTTCGATGTAGGTTTGATGCTTGCGTACCAGAAATTCACACGAGTTCAAATCCTTGCCCAAGTCAGTGACAAAACTTGCCTCTTTTTCGCTTATGCGACGATTTAAATCCTGAGCATCCTTGTTAAATCGGTGTATGGCAGCAGCTGAATTGAGCAAAAGCTCACGCTGGCCTAATTCATTAGCCAATTGGTCATATGTGGCTTTTAGCTCATCATTTCTTTTGTGAATTAGCTTTGAGTCAGCGCTTTTTGTGTTCAATAGATCGCTTGCGCGTCGTCTCAAGCGTTCATATTTGGCATCGTTGAGCTTTACTTCGTCCTTGAGCGAGTCAAATTTGTCACTTATTATTATCAAATGCTCAAAATCGTGACCAAACTCTTCCGACTGGGCTTGAATGCGTTTTTCACTCATCCATTTCATAAATTCGCTACTTTCACGATCAAATTCCAAGGCTTCCAATTTGTGCGATAAATTTATTTTTCTTAGCTCACTCTCGGCCAACATTTCTTCTACTTTTTGCTTGGTATCCTCAATTTTGGACTCAACCAAATCACTGCATGGCTTTTTTGCATACAACATTGAGTTGTACTCGCGCAAATCATGCGCCAAATGATCCAATTTAGTTAAATTTTTATTTATGCTCGACTCGTTTACACTGTCATTCAGAGCACTGGCTAAAATAGGCATTTTTTCATTTAAATAAATATCTATTTGATTTATTTCTTCTAGTTGTTCTTGTTCTACTAGACATTTGGCAACAAGCAATTTTTTTTTTCCAATAAAATCTTCCAAATTTTTCCACTTTGATTCTATTTCGTTCATTTTTTGTTCTAGCTTGTTCAAAGACAACTTGTTCTCGCTCTCAAGCATATTTTGACATTTTTCAGTTAGGCCATCATACAACGTTTTGTGATTGTTGATTCGAATACGTTCCAATTCGGCCAATTTTTTGCTAACATTCTTTGCCTCAAACAAAGTTTGTGGCAAAGCTTGAGTAAGCAAATCTACTTGTTTGATACTTTGATCAATCCATTGCATTTCCTGGTCCAAATCGAATATCAATTGTTGAACATTGTACTCGGACTGGAGGCTTTTTTGTTTTTCTTCAATCAACGGATTGAGCAAATTGTACGAGTTTAAGTAAGCTTTAAGAGCATTTTTGAGCTCGTGTTGAGAATTATTTTTGTCCTTATTTTCTAGAGGAGCTACGCTCTCTTTATTCATGTCGTTTAACAGTTCGATTTCCATGCCTATTTGTTTTTTGAGTTCGAGATGTTTTTTAAGTGCATACTTGGACGATCTTAAATCATTGTTTGCATAATTTTTTCTCAATTCATTTTCCAAACCTTTAACTCTATTCTCCACGTCATTTATTTTCAAATTCATCTCTGCCTTTTCGATGGCTTTTTGCAGCTCTTTACCTTTTAATTTGGAAAAATTTTCCAAATCAAGCCAATTTTTTTCCACCACACTGATCAACTCTTGAACTTTTTCATTCACTATTGACATGGAAAGACGGGCTCCGTCGTTTATAAGTTTGTCAAGTCTAGTCCTATTCGAAATGAGCTCTTTTTCAATTGCCTCATGTTTGTTCATAGACTTTTCCAAATGAGCCAATGAGCCTGACTCGGCATTGGCATTTTCCACAACGGATCGTCTTTCATCGATCCACGAGTTCAAATCGTCACACTGTATTTTAAAATCATAGAAATCCTTTGACTTGGCCAATTTATTTTTTCTATCAAGTGCACTTTGTTTCAATTTTTGTCTTTTCACAGTCAATGAGTGAAACATTTGCTCCATTTCTTGAATAGCAAAGTGTTTATTTACCTTTAGTTTAGCCAATTGGTCGGCCAATATTTTCATCTTATCATCCTGAGCGTTTAATTTGGCTATGAACTCATCATGGCGCTTTTGCAATGCATCTACATTACTCGACGAGCTTCCCACCTCGTCAAATTGCAAATAAGCTTCTTGGTCCTGCATTAAAAGCTGCATGCCCGAAGCGTCTTGCTTAAACTTCAAATATTTCTGATAGTCGTCCAAATATTTGCCTCTATCATCTATACTATTAGCTGTGTCGTGTTTAATGCTTGTCATCTGACTTAAACTTGAATTTACTTTATCAACACTTCCAGCAACGCCACGTTTGGCAAGCAAATTTTGACCAAGCTCTTTTAGAGAGTTAAATTTGTAAATGAGTTCATTTTTGAATTCAGCTTGTAATTCTTCAAATATTTTCTTCATTTCTTCATGTTGTTTCAAATCTCTAGGCTCTGTTAATTCGTTCAATTGAGCAACAAGACCAGAGCAAGCTATTCTAAAATCATCAAGTTCATTCTCAAAACGTTGTAGACCGTGTTTTTCATCTAATTTAGCCTTACGATTTTTGACCTCTTCTCTCAGTGTGAACCATTGGTTATTAATCAACTCCTGTTTTTTTTCAACATTTGCTTTCTCCTGTGGAAAATACTTGTTTACTTCTTGTGCTGTCTCTTTTAAATTAAGCATATTTTTTTCAATCGGTCCAAGTTCTCTTTCTAATTTTTCTTGTTTTTTCTGCAAGGCACGCACAGTTCTTACATCATTCTCATGCACAAGTTCTTCTTTTTGCAAGGCAGCTAATTTCTCTCTGACCAAATCGCTTACCTCCGCATACAGACTATTATATTTTTCAATACACTGAAATGCTTTTATTGAATTGTCCCATGTTTTTTTAAGCTCCAAAAGCTTCTGATAATCGGCAGCCAATGCGTTCTGTTTTTGTTTAATTTCGCCATGTGACATGGCTTTTTTTGACGTTTCAATCACATAGGTCAATTTTTTGCTAACCAATTCATCGGACAATTTCTCAATTTGAGAAAACTCATTTTGATAAGCTAAAAAATCGGTTATAAATGCTTGATAAAGTCGTTTGGACGAGTCTGGATTTTCCAGCAATGATTCTTGATTGCTCAGGCTCATTTCTTCCAATTTTTCTCTAACCCACTTGCTAAACTCTTCGTACTTTCTCAGCCATTTGTAAAATGTAATTGTATTGTCCAGCTGCTTGCGACGCTCAATAGAAGAATTAAATAACTGATTGAACATAAACTTTATGTCAACTTGTCTCTTTTGTAAATTTTCCGTATTCAAATGCTGCAATTGTCTTGGCTGAATGCTAGTTGTTTTTCGCCTCAGAATAGAGCCTTTCTTTTTCCTGTCATTTTTAAATGTATTCAAAAGAGGATTTGGTTTTCGCACTAATTTTTCCACCTTTACAACTTGTGGTCGCTTGACTAATTTTTTTTGCAGTTTGGGAAAAGTTTGTTGGCCAATTTCTTTGACATAATTTGCCGGCGCATAGCCCTCTTGACCATTTGATTTTTCCACCAGCCACCACTCAGCATTTGTCTTTTCTTTTAGCTCCATTATTTCTCCTCGTTGAATCGATAAATGTTTACTACTGAACGGATACAACACTTTAACACAATTGGTATTTATTTGTACAGTGACTAATTCTGCTACTTCTTTTTCAACAATCTCATCAACAAAATCAACTTCTTCAATGTAAGAATCTGCAGCTGAAATATCCGAGTCTGAATCTTCGATGTCTTCAGTGTCTGTTGGAATTTCTCCTGTCGAAGCAAGAGCATTTCTTTTTTGATTTTTCATTAATTGCTGTTTTATGTCAGCTGGAAATGAGCTGAAGCGTCTATTGCCGATTAGAACATCAGTAATCTCTGTCAAACGTCTAATTTCGGCTTCATAGGCTTTTATTTCTTCTTGTATGCGTACATGTCGATGAAGCAGCGCTTGAGTACTGGCCTCGTCTTTGCCACAATCGCTGTTTAGCGATACCAAAGCCATTTTGTCTTTCATCCAGTACTCGGCCTCATTGGCATCTGCAAAATATTGTTGTGATGAAAAAGAGTCTTCCAATAAAGATTTTCTTTTGGAAGCTAACTCTTTCAATTGTTTGAAAAGACCTTGTATTTCTGATGTTCGTTTGACTATATTTTCTACTTCGTCATCTCCAAATTGTTGTGCATTAATCATTTTCTCACTTTGTGAAATTATTTTGTCAATTCTGGGATGGCGAAATTTAATCTCGTCTTCCAGTTGTTCATGTTTATTAATTAAAATCTGAGTAGAGCCGAGATCATGTCCAGCATCGTTAGATTTAACAATTCGTATTTTTTCCTCTATCCAAATAATTTCTTCGTCGGCCTCTTCGAGGAATTTAAGAAAGTCACGGTGTTCTAACAAATATCGGCGTCTTTCACCACATAAAACATTTATTATTTCGAATGCTTTATTCAAGTTGTCTAATTTTTCTTTGACTAGCTGAGCCTCAGTTAGAAGGCTTTTTGAAGAATTCTCACTGATGCTGTTGCTTGGTGATGAGGAGGCTAATGACTGCGAAGAAACAATTGATGTAGTAGATGATGCAGCTAAATTGGACCTGGTAAATTGTTGTGCTCGACGATTTACACTTTTTAGATGTTGACTAATTCCTGCAATCTGAGATTCAAGAATTCCATGTTTGGTTATCAATTCATCTGCATCTAGTAAATATTCGCCGAAGTCTTTTGATTGAAAGGCTTTCTAGAAAAGAAAAAATGTTTTAATTCACAGCATTAAATTAGAAAAAATTTAATTTTTATTTATAAAAAATTTTGTTGAGATCAGTATGAATCTGTAATTTAGTGAAAGCCTAATTATTGAGGCTAATTTAATCATCATTTTAGCACTCAGAATATATAAAGGGCATAAAAAAAATCATCTTCTAATATTTTTAGAAGCCTAATGTAATTTAGCCAAACTTTAATAGTTTAATTTTTTTTCTATATCTAAAATTAGTGCTCGAAAAGGTAGAGAACAAAAAAAATGGTCAAACCGCTAAAGACTAAAAAGCCCAACTGATTAATTACAAAATTTTCAATTTAAAATTTCAAGAAAAATAAAATAAAATAAAATTAATTTAAAAGATAAAATATAATTCAAGTTATTATAAATTTATTTTTAATTTTTATAGGTAATTTTTTAAAGCTTTATTTCTTTGAGATAATATTAAAGTTTAAATTTTTTAAAAAAGGGTTTAAAAAAACCCTCGGGCTTTCTAGTGTTAAGCGTTTATCATATGAGGCGAAATTAGAAAAGTTTGGACACAGTACTTTGAGCAAAAAAAGAGAGAAAAAGGATCCAGGAGAATATTTCAAGATATGAATGAATAAAATGAAGAACTAATGGCCTAACTAAAGTTAATTGGCCAAACTCTGGGATTCTACGAACTGTTTTTGATCCAGCGAGTAGTATACGCAAATATCAGCAAAGAATGGCTAAACACTGACTGACGAGAATCGACCAACGAGAGAATTTCATACTTAACAAAGTTGTAGACAACTAAAACAAATTGCCTCTTGAAATAGTCAAAGCCAGATCAAAGAACTTGATTGACAAAACCAATTCGTCGAGATATTCAATAGCAAATGAGTCATTCTCGGATAGCTACTATAGTTGTCCTTGTATTTGAATTTTCATTTGGTAGGATAACCCACGGTGGTTTATTATTATTATATTTGCATATAAAACAATAATAAAAATACAAAGGCATTGTGGAATTTAGTACTAAAAAAAAATATCAAAAATGCCAAAGCTCAAGTTCTGAAGGACCAAAACATGTTCTGTAAACTTTAGAATCTTGTATATCCTCCGTACAACCACTTAAAGTTGAAGTAAAAATCCTAAATTCACAATAAATGTTTTTGTTCTAAAATTCTGAATTTTACAGATGTATTGCAGAGTTTTGCAGAATCAATAAATTGGTGGTACAGAGGATGAACCAGGTTCTACAAATTACCGAACATGTTTTGTTCTTTCATAACTTGATCTTTGGCATTTTCGATATTTTTAGTACCAAATTTCACAATGCCAAATAAAAGCCAATTATATTATTTAGGTTTAATGTTTATGTTTTAAATGTTTTAAATACTCTTCCTCTTATCTATTTATTCAACAATACTATTTTTATTTTTGAATATTTTAATATTTTCTAGTCAAAAATAACCTCAAGCCAACATTTTTTTAAAATAATTTTTTAAATTCTTATCAAAAATTTTAATTTATTATTTTCACAATATTAAACTTTTAAAAAATTTATATTAAAATTTTGAAAAACTTTTCTCTTAAAATATTTTTTCATTAAGATTAAAAGCTAAAAAGATAAAAAAAAACATACCTCTAAACAAAACATTTCGTTATTAAGATTTTCCATTTCTTGAAACAAAAACTCTAATTCTTGGAATGTGGCCATTGAAGCTTTTCTTTTTTCAAACTGGTCTATTAAATTATTGAATGCTGATTGAATTTTTTGATTTCGTTTATGAACGGTATCTTTCGAAAAATAGTCTTCGTGAATCAGCTCCTGAGCCAATTGATCTAGACGTTTGAATCGATCTGACCCGGCATTAAAATCACTACTGAGTGCCTCTAATTTTTTGAATGTAGCATCCAATTGAGACGAATTAGTGAACGATGATGAATTACTTAGAATTTTCGCCATTTCACTGATCCAATCTTCTCTGAGCTTGGCCTTTTTGTCAAATTTCTCATACATTTGCTCGAGTTTTTCCTGCCTATGTAGCTCTCTTTTCAATGCCAAATCTCTTTCATGTTCAACTTTTTCCAATCTTGACCAAGCATTTTCTAAATCACTGATTGATTTTCCTTCGGCTGGAGTATAATTCGGATGGCCTTGAGCATTTAACTTCATATTAATGCTATAAAAATTGGCTTCAATCATAATCTTTTGTCTACACTTCGGAGGCTTATCTAAAACCATATATTCTTTGTAAAAAACGAGCATCAAAGATTTGATTCCATCTAGTGAGTTGGGAAATTCAAAGTTGCTCAAATCTCTGATATTCTTATGTATCCAATTCATTAAACTAGCCACATCACTTTCATAAATTTCTCTATTTCGGTCTATGTCCATTAAATAGTCAACAATTTTTCCAATACGCTTCCCACCGACTGCTTCATTTTTCATCTTAGCAAATGTGTGATAAAAATATGATACATATGTTAAAATTGACTTTTCGTCAGGACGTTCCACGTCAATATCTTCCGGATCTAACAGTTTTGCAATTCCTAAATACTTTTGAGCCGATTCAAATGCATTATTCAAATTGTTAAAGTTATCATTCGGGTTTAATGCGTTATAATTGATTAAGTCTGGTCTTTGAGAGTGAATCAATGCGTTGAAAGCGAGACCATTTCGCCAACTGTTGGAAAAATCAACTATTTTCACACCGGCATATCCGGCAGTTTTTCGCTGGCACCACAATAAGAGAGCTTCTTTGGCGCTTCGCTTTTCTTGTGAATCATCTTCGACTTCGATCTCAATGTCTTGTATTTGGAATCTTAGAATTATACTCCAAATTAGGCCTAAAATAAGGGTCGGATTTCCCGACACTATGTCTTCAGCTCCAATACTTTCTAATTTCACCTAAAATTTAATTATTTTTTTTTTAAACAAATTAATAAAAATTTTATAGTCTATTGATTTACTTTGCTTTGTACAAAATTTAATGCTTTGTTAACATTTTCAATTCTGTGAACTTTTAGTCTACCTTGATTTGGCTTGCCCAATTTTTCGCCCGATATAACCTCCAATAGCTTAATCAAGCGTTTACCATCTTCCAAGTCTTGGAATAAATTATCAATTTCCATTCCAAACTAGTCAAAAAGTTGATTAAATTTTGATTGAAAAGTTTCAAATTTCTTTACCTTTGAAAGAAATGAATTACACCATTTTGTAAAAGTTTTTTTCTGAACATTTATTCGTTCTTGTTGAAGAGCTTTGATTCTTCCTTGCTCAAAATCTTTGGTTTGTTCAAGGTGACTCTTAAATAGATAAAGAATAAGAAAGAGTGATTGATTAAATCCATTTTATTTTCTTACAAAAGTGGTTGGGTCTCGAAAATTCGACATTTTTTGACCCTTATTAAACAAAAATTCGATCACTGGGTCTTAAATCTAAAATTCAACAAACATTTATTTGACAGATTATTCATAAAAAAATAAAAAAGCTAAACATTTTTAAAAATTCAAATCATACTTTAATTATTCTTAATTCAAATTATGTTTTAAAAATTATCCGATAAAAAAAAAACTTATCTTTAACAATTATTATTATAAATAGCGTATAATATTTATGGTCAAATGCAACTTATTTGACTAATTAAAAAAAAATATCAGCATTTCAGTTTTGAAGCTTTTTTATATTAGTTTTTAGAAATTATGTTAGTCATTCAATTGTTAAATTATTGTTAAAAATTCACCTGTAAAAATGTTTATAAAATTTGATGAATAGTTTTTTAAAAAAGAAGTCGAATAAGTTTTCCTAATTAAAAAAAATGACTAAAAAAAATTGCTTAATGTCGATCCGCCTAGTTAGTTGGAATATGATATGACTTGAAAAAATGTCAATAGGTGTCAAAAAACAAAATTAGTAATAAAAATTAAAAAATTCTAAAAAATTCAGAAAAAAAAATCACTAATTTTTTATTCAAATATAAATGTGTCTAAACTTTTTCATTTTAGCAAGTGATAACTTGCTTTGAAACAAAGGTGTACAAAATTCCGAATATTATTTCTTATTTGACTGTGTAGTTTATTAAGTGTTTAATAAACTAGGGATTCTTAAGCTTAATGATAATTTTTGTTACTACAATAAACGAAATTTTCTCTTAACAACAAGAGAAAAATGGCTAGACACAAACTCTAGAGTTTGAATGAGATTTGTGAAGATTTTCAATTGAAATTTTTGCAATTTTTTGATAATAAAAATTTAAATATCAAATTTTAAACCGGTTATGGGATTTAGGCGATAATTCAAATTAATCACAGTTTAAATATTCGGAAAAAAAATTAAAACTCTGAGTATTAATTAAATAAAAGCTTGGTTTAGCTACACACAGCGACTCAAAATTTTGTTTACTTGAAACAATTAGCCCTTAAAAATGAGTCTAATTACAAAAAGAAACTTATTTCTTTGTTTCTTGATTAAATTTCAAAATATTTGCTCTTAATTAATAGATCATGTTCACATAAGAATTAGTTAGACTAAAACGTGCAATCTGAGTTCAATTTCTTTTCTTTAAATATCAAAATTTCACTACTCTGACATATAAATCATTACTATATTAGTAAAGAGACTTATAATGAAACTTTAAAAATATCTTTTATTTTAAAGATGATAAAAAAATATAAAATATTAATTTATCTTAAGATAAATATGCTCAATTAGAGATTTTTTGTGAGTGTTATCTGTTAAATTGATTTATCACCCAATAACTGATAGAAACAATTGTGTAGGCCTAAATTATGTGATATTAAGAAATGTTGGTATTAAATAAACAAATCTTGGCAGGATTCGATTAGCACTTAAAAGTTCTGTCAGCAGAATTTCTTGTTTAGTAAATAGTGAAACGTTCAACCTAGTTTAAAACTAGAGAAAATAGGTATTATCAAGTTATTTGAAGTGTTTCGAAGAGTTTAGTTAAATAGACCACTGAAATTAAATAGTTTAGAAATAATAGTCGAATAATTTAAACTATGGGCTAGCCATATGTCCATTTTTTATCAAGCAAACGACCCGATTTACTAAATTTTATAAAAATGAATCTATTAAATTATTGTAATACGATATTAGTTTTCCTCTAGAAATTTTTAATCACTAAAATTATTATTTTTAGATTAATATTTTTGAATGGTTAGATTTTAACTACATATTGAGAAAAATAATGCTTTATTATGTAAAAACAAATATTTGCTTAGCTGATTATAGAGTGGTTTGAAAAATTTTCGACGATGACTTTCACATTGATACTTTTTTATACATCATTTTAACTGGATTAATTTAAATTCCAAATTTGTTTCTTAATTTTTTTTTTAACCAGAAATCTAATCTCTTAGCTAATTTGTACTAGAACTTAAAAAAAAGTTTAATCTAAAAAAATTAAATTTATAAAATAAAAATTTAAAAATATCTATCATTTTTTATTAAAATAAGAATAATAGCTAATTACCTACGAGCAAATGTTCGGTATCATGCTTTATCTATTTAATTTAGCTGGCTATACTCATATAAAAAAATAAAGTGACAGTCATAAATCCTTTGCAAATAATGAATTTTATTGTGGTTATAAAGATTGATTTAAATATGTTTAAAGAAGAATTAATTAAAAAGACCTAAAAACACATAATTCTTTTGTTAATAAGTCCAAATCACCAAAATATTTTTTAAAATTGTTTTTCTAAAAGATTTAAGAAATATCGATTTTTTTTATAAAAATAAGTGCTATTTTACTTAAGAAATTTTTACATCGGCCATCGAGCACACTTTTATTAACAGCTCTTAATAAAAAAATTAATGGATTTTTCATTTTAATCTATAGATTTACTCTTATATTTTGACCTAGAAAAAAGACTATAAAACATTTTTGAAAGGTAAATTTCCGTATTTGAAAACGATCAGCGACATTCATTTTAAATTTTATTTTCTATTTCCTCGTATCAAATTTCTAAAAAAAACTTTAAAATAAACTCATTGACTAGAAATATGTGCTATAAAGTCGACCTCGACTGACCCGCTGAATTCACTCGAAAAATTTTTTTCTATTTTTATTTTTTTTTCTGATCATATTTTGATTAACTTGAATTTTTCGAGAATCTTTTTAGATGCCAACTTGTTACAAAAAAAATTTGAACTTTTTGATTTCTAATTTCATAGATAAATTTTTGCTTTAAAGTGACTCGAATTTAACATTTAATTGCCTAGAATAGTTAACACTAAAATAAATAAAATAAAATTATTTTCAAAATTTACCTTCAAGTTTATTTAGAGACTCTTTTTTTTTTTAATTTTTGATATTAAAATGCCTTCAAATTAAAAATTATGTGTGATTTTACCTAGTATATTTAGTTAGTTTAAATTTGGATTACTAATCAAATTAAATAGAAAACCAGAAAATATTCCACAAGTCATACCAGTTAATTTTCTATTGCCGAATTTAATCATATTAGCGCTTGTTTTAAAAAAAACCATAAGTGAATTAATTTGAAATTAGATAAAGATTTCAATATTTTTATTATTAAATACACCATTGAAAAAATTGGGCTTATTTAAACTTAACAAAATAAGTAAAAACAAATAGTTGTTTAAAAGAAAAAATAAATTGTCCAAGATTCATTCAAATTGAAAATATGAATCTATGAATAGAATTTCTATGTAAACAAAATATTCAAGAGGTGTAAAATAGTACAAGTATTTTAAAATTGTTTTTCTTTTAACTCGAAATAAAATATTTTTTTAAAAGTAAATTTAATTTGAATGTTATCCCAACAGACAAACGTGATTAAATTTCAGAAAAATAAAGAATGAAATTAGCACAATTCGCCAAACTTTTATCTAAGAACGTGCTTAATTGAAATAGAAAAAAAAACAATTTTTATAGCAATTGTTCGATTTATGAACCGAACCGAAAGATCTTTGTCAAAAATGTCGATATAACTTAAATATTGTTTTCTAAACTAATTTATCTCTTAGGTCTTTAATAAGCAGAAAAAGGGAGTTTTAGTGTTTTCCGAAGTTGAGGTTAATCAATGAACAAAAAGTCATGTTGAAAATATTGAAACTTAATTTGGTACACAAAAATTAATTGGTTCAATATTTACAAAAGGATATAAATTGCCAAAGATAATTACAATTAGAGCAAGATCAAATCATGCTTATTTGATGCACATAAAAAATAAATCCAACTTGAAGAAAATAGACTATTTGTCTATGAAATTTGAATTTTAACCCTAACCTATTTTAAAATAAAAATTGTAGATTATTAAAATTAAAAAATCTCTTGAATAGAAAAAAAACCTAACTAAAAACAATAGTTCGAAATAAGATAAAAGGTTGCTAAGTTTTTGATTAGAATATAAAAAAAAATTATCTTTTCAAATCTAAACTGATCTTATCGAATATTGTTATTTTTAATATTGTTGGACAGATTTTTGTTTATTTAAAATTACAAGGTTTATTCCGCTTGTATGAATTTATTCAACTAAAATAAATATAATAATTTAGAATTAAAGGTAAATTATATGAGTTGAAAGCTCGCCATTTTTAATTATTTTCATACGTTAAATCAGCAGGGAAAATAATGACAAGGTCATTTTTATTTTTAGACTCTAGTAAAAATAAACATATTTGTTTACTTTAACATATATTTGTTTTTAACTATTTCTCAATATAATTTTGTCAAAAATTGTCATAAAAATTTATTTAGAATAACAACAGGATTGAAAAGTATTCCTAAGTTTTATTTTATTTTATTTTATTTATTTAAGCTTGCTAAGCGAAAAAAAAATTTAATTTCGTGTTTAAAAGAAAAAATATATATTGCTATCAATTATTTTCTAAAATAGAGCCCAAAAACGAATTTTTGTATACTCTTGGTAAAATTTTGATTTACAAATTAAATGATGATAAAAAAATAATGTTATATAAAGCCTTTTTGTTATCTAGATCTTGTTTGAATTTCGATAATTAGGAAATACAGATTTTCTTAATTTAAAATATAAAATATATTATTTTTTATTTATTTTAAATGACTAAATATAATAAAAATCAAAAAACACTTCATTAATTTATTATTTGTTTTACTTTAACAATCAAATGACCAAAATTTTTTTTACCCTAGATTACCACGGTGTCATTTTTGATACTTTTTCTAATTTTTAATATAAGGGAAAAAATTAAAGACTGCAATTTTTTTTCATACATTGTTAAGAAAATTAAATTTTTTTATTCAAATTATTAAATATATGATGAAAAAGTCCTAGAGTTTTGTAATAATACAAATTAAAATCAAAATTATAGTCTTTTTCCGTTTTCATAGCATGGTTTACAAACAGCCTCGATTTTCTGCTCATGAAGACAAACTCCACATGTTGGCTTAATATAAAATCTACAAGTTAAGTTCGTTTTATTATCTTTGCATAATCGTACTTGACATTTTTTTCTTGAATCTAAATTTGCTTTTTTGGATGAAACTGGGGTATTTGAGGAACTCAAAGAACGTTTTTTCTTTTGAGATGGTGCTTTTGGAGTAGATGGAGTAGGTATTGAATTATTTTCTTCTTTGGGGTGAACAAGTTCAAACAATTCTTCAACAAAGCCCGTCAAAAACTCTCAGCATTTTCCTCATCTTCACTTTCATTAGTGTTTATCTTTTCATCTGAATTGCCTGATTCAATATCATTACAGTTTTTATTCTTTTCTAACTCGTCGGGACATTTTTTATTCTTAAGAAGAAAAAATCAAAGAAAAAAAGCACAACATGTCACATTATACAATTTTAAAAAGCTTAAAGTAGACAAAATGAATGACGTGTCAAAAATGATACTGCTGGTAATTTAAGTAAATTTTTTTTTGCAGAAAAATTTGAATTTTTTATTTTGAATTTCACTTTTTTTTATTCAAATATTAAGTAAATAAAATTAATCAAAAAATATTAATCATAAAATAAAAAAAAATTCAAGAGTTTTTCAGCAAAAAAAACTTAAAAATGTCAAAAATGACACCGTGGTCATTTGAGTGTTAAAATTGAATATCATGATATAAATATATACTTTATTAAGAAACATTTTTATTAGCTTTTTCATATGTTAAATAATTTAAATGAATAATTTTTTGCTATTTATTAAACTATGAGTTACTACTAAAACACGGATACCTGAAAAATGTACACCTGGATGTATTTAAAAAAATAGCACTCTGGTTGAATTCAGTAATATGTAAAAAAAAACGTCTTTTTTTGCACTTTTAATTAAGTAATAATTTTTATTTTTTTATTTTTTTTAGAAGCTTAAATTTTCAAAAAAACTTATTTAAAATTTAAACACCCGGGTGTATTTTTAAAAGTAAGCTTGAACACCCACCAAAAAATTTCAATTAAATTAAATTAGATTTTTAAATTCTTTTTATTAAATTTTGCAAATTTCTTCATTGTTTGAAACATTTTAAATCTTAAAATTTGGTTACAGACCATCCAAATGTCTAACACAGAGAATTCTAATTTTGACTTTTTGAAAAAAAAAAAATTAAAAAAGCGTGTTTTTAAAGATATGAAAAAAATTCTTAAAGCGGGTTTTAGACCTGTCTCTGTGTCAAGCATTTTAGAAAATATAATTCTTAACAAAATAGATAGCCCAAGATTTTAAACACAAAAATCAAATTGGAAACAAAGAGAATTTGTTTGAAAACATGTGTATTTTTTAGTAAATGAGAATTCTAACTATTACGGGAAGAATTGCTTTAATTATAGATGCTACTAAAGCACTTGATAAGATTGAAGAGTCAGTCTTTATATCGATTTGATTAATATTGTTCAAAATTTTGTTGCCATTTAATATGGATATTTAAGTGATATTCTGGGCTTTAAACAGGAAGATCTCACCTTACCCCTTTAAAATTTTATTAATTATTTGATAGAAAATTTTAATTTTAATATTGGTGTAAAATTTTATAGCTTTTACTTATATAGTTTTATTATAATTCTTTCACCCTCCTATGAAGATATATGGTAGAATATGTTAGGTTCCCAAAAGAATGTAAAATGGACTTTCAGACTGTGAACGGTTTGTCAACATGTATACGCATTTGGGCGTAACAAAGTTGACCAAGTGAATTTAGAGATAAAATTACATTTGTTTATATTAATGTAAAATCAAAAGTGTTTATTTAATAAACAAATAAAAATAAAATTTCAGAACTACAACTTTTATTGAACATTATGACATTAATTTATGATAAATTTTTGCTTTTTTGGTTATATAAGAGTTTCATTTCAATCAGCTATGAAATAGTTAAAAAGCAATGAATTAAAATAGTTAAAAATTAAAATGTAATAGATATTAAATAGAAAACAAACAAAATGCTTTTGTTTGGTTCCTAATTTAGTATTTTAGTTTTTTAATTTCATATTATTGGTAGTTAAAAATATAATACGCGATAAATATTTACTAAAACCATTAATTATTTAAAAATTATTTTTTCTGAAAAATGTATTTTTATTTCTTTCATGTCAGCTTATTTTCAGAAATCTTTATTGTTATTTAAAAAAAATTGCAATAATAAACTTCCAAAAAACGTAAATTTGTAAATTTGCTTGTAAGGAAAGCAAAAAAAATCATGTTTCAATGATGGGCTTAGAAAACAGATGGTTAACTGGTTTGAAAGCTTTTTAGTAACAGAAAACAGCGTGTTGTTTTCGGAAAAAGCGTATCAGAGTGGTCTGCGGTTCTAATTGGAGTCTCTCAAGGGTCTGTTCTTTTAAAAATTCTTTTAAAAATTTTCTTTTAAAAAATTAATCTATTTATTATGACTATTTATTAATTTTTAAACAACAAATAAAAAATATAGATAAAATATATTAAATTAAGTAAAACTCGAAAATAATTTCTTCAAAAACAGGTAGCATTAAATAAAATTCAAAAAATACTTAATTCAGTATTTCATATATTTATTTTTTCAAAATATAATAAAAAAATTTTAAAGATTTTATTTAATACAATTTTAAGACAAATTTTGTTTCATTCTCAGATTTCAGAATAATACAAAAATATTTTTAGAAAATATCTTAACTTGAAGGAATTATAGCAGTTTTTAAAGTATGGCCATCTAATTAAAACATTCATGCATAATAGGCAAATATCAAATGTACGCATGTCTCACTCCTAGCTCATGTGATAATTATTACACCCTTTTTTTTTCCAAATTACATTAGCATGTAGAGAATTTTATTCTTTTTCAGAATATATATACTTTTTTAGTATATTTAAGTTTTATCTTTGAGATTTTGAGTCTTAAAGAACAACAACTTTTTAAAAGATTTTCTATATTTGGAACCCTGGGTGTAAAAATTTTTTTTTTAATATTCAAAAATAAAATTAAAATGAAATTTTAAATTCGGGGAAAAAAATTCAAAAATATATTTTTTTTAAGCAATTATTAACTTTTAAAGATAAAAAAGGGGTTAAAAAAACCCACGGGCGTTTCTAGTGTTAAAAGTTGTTCAGAGGCTTTAATGGGTAACTTGTTCCACTTTTTGGGCTTAGACACTATTGATTTAGATGCTTAAAAGCTCAATTTTTTTGTAATATTTAATTAGTTTTGGTAATCTTAAAAATGATTCTTGTGACCTAAAGTTTTTTTGTGATAGTGATTTTTGACTTTATTAATAAATTTGTCAAAAATAAAAAAGTTTCTACTAAATTACTTGTTAGCTTTTGTTAATACTTTTAAAAAATAATAATTATAATTGAATAAAAAAAGATCTGAACTGAGAAAAAATCTTTTTTTTTTTAAATTCGAACTTGTATGAAACTGCAAACTGTTAATTATTAAGTAATTTGATTTATTTTCTTCAGATATAAAAAAGAAGAGTTTGTACTAAAATAAATTTTAAAAATATATTTAATGAAAATTTTCTATTAAATCAAAATTTATGTTTTGATAATTATGCATTTTTTTAAAAATAAAATATCTAATATTTAAGGATATGATTAAAAGAAATTTTCAAAATGCTAAATTTTATAATTAAGCCCGTTTTGAGATCGGGCTGTAATTTTTCAAGATTTAAATATTTAATTAAAACTGTACGTTTTGAAACTCATGATGTGACCAACAGCAGAATTTTAATGACAGCTACTTCAAGTACATCTTTTCTAAGCAAACAGCGTCCTAATAAGAAAAAGAGCAAAAAAATACCACAATTTACATCAATACCAATGTTCAAGGTAAAAGCTTATGCAACTGCCGATTACTACGATCTTGAAAACATCAAAATATCAATCTTGAATTCTGAAGCTTATGAAAGCGTGACAGTACCGCATTCGGATGAAGCCAATGAATTTTTATGCATAAAACCCAAATATGAACAAGTTAATGAAATTGAACCAAGGCATATATTTTTTTTTGAAGATGGGAGTGTGGTATTTTGGAATCTCTCGAATGAAGAACAGCGGTTTATACTTGAGCTAATTGAAAAACATGAAGAAAATACATATGATAATGAAATTGTTGAAGAAGAATCTGAAGTCATTAATTATTCTCGGCTCAAGTTTTTATTTATGGATGATGTAAAAAAAGTAGAAGCTGATGATGCAATCGTTCCAAATTTAATAAAATTCAAAGGAATGTATTTGGACGAAAATTCAACAAAATTTATTGATAATCAAATTTATTTTTCCGAGTCAACCGACCATTTGTTAGAAAAATATGCTTTTTCGGATGCGATGGCACTTTCTGTAAAACTTGGAATTTGGGAAAAGAATTTAGACAAATTTAGCGAAAAAATTGAATATATATCGGATGATATGCGTCGCGGAAAAATCCTAAAATTAAAGCTAGAAGATATTTTAAAGTATCTCGGTGAATTGTTCACTATGAGACATGTGATCAGTCTACACTCAAATTTTTTAGATACGCCTGATTTTTATTGGGATAGAGAAAAACTTGAAAATCTTTATTCCCAATTGTATTCTCATTTAAGCATTGCTAAACGGACTCGTTTATACAATGAAAGACTTAATCATTGCATAAATTTAATGGAAATATTAAAACAACATTTAACAGATAAAAATAGCACACGATTAGAATGGATTATAATAGGTCTCATTGCTCTTGAGGTTTTGATAGCTTTGGGTGTTTTTGATTTTATTAAAAATTTATCCAAATGTCTAATTGAATACACTAATAACACTTTCAAAAAGAATAAATAATTAACTAATTAAGTCTTTTTTTTAATATTCATAAACATAATGGTCTTTTTACTTGAACCATTATTTATTTTAACACTAGAATGACCAAAATTTCAAATAACCTATCTTGTCAAATTGACACCTTTTTTAAATTTAAGTTACACAAGCTATAAAACTATTAAAAATCTATTATATCTTTGAATAAAAAGCTACTAATAATTTATCTTCTTAATTTTTTATTTTGTAAATATATTTTAAAAAAAAATTTTGCAT